>CM055822.1:14035034-14063724 GCA_029582265.1 Zoroaster sp. YZ-2022
CCCCCATCCCCCTCTCATACCCATCTCATTTTCCCCATCTCCTCTCTCATCTCTCTCATCTCTCTCTTTATCTCATCTCTCTCTCATCATCATCATCATCATCATCATCATCATCATCATCATCATCATCATCATCATCATCATCATCATCATCATCATCATCGTATCATCATCATCATCATCATCTAATCATCATCATCATCATCATCATCATCATCATCATCATCATCATCATCGCATCATCATCATCATCATCATCATCATCATCATCATCATCATCATCATCATCATCATCATCATCATCATCTCATCATCTCATCATCATTCATCATCATGTCATCCTCATCATCATCATCATCACATCATCATCATCATCATCATCATCATCATCATCATCATATCATCATCATCATCATCATCATCATCATCATCAATGTATCATCATCCTCGTAATTCATCATCATCATCATCATCATCATCATCATCATCATCATCATCATCATCATCATCATCATCATCATCATCATCATCATCATCATCATCATCATCATCATCATCATCATCATCATCATCATCATCATCATCATCATCATCATCATCATCATCATCATCATCATCATCATCATCATCCTCATCATCATCATCATCATCATCTCCTCCATCATCATCATCATCTCCTCCATCATCATCATCATCATCATCTATCATCATCATCATCATCATCATATGTGTCATCTCTATCATCATCATCTCTATCATCATCATCTCTATCATCATCATCTCTATCATCATCATCTCTATCATCATCATCTCTATCATCATCATCATCATCATCATCATCATCATCTTTATCTTCATGATGATCATCATATTCATCATCATCATCATCATCATCATCATCATCATCATCATCATCATCATCATTATCTTCATCATCATCATCATCATCATCATCATCATCATCATCATCATCATCATCATCAACCATCATATCATCATCATCATCATCACATCATCATCATCATGTCATCATCATCATCATCATCATCATCATGTCATCATCATCATCATCATCATCATCATCATCGTGTATCATCTGTCATCATCATCATCATCATCATCATCATCATCATCATCATCATCATCATCATCATCATCATCATCATCCATCATCATCATCATCATCATCATCATCATCATCATCATCATCATCATCATCATCATCATCATCATCATCATCATCATCATCATCATCATGATCATTGTTATTATTATTATTATAATAATAATAAAACATCTTATATCCTGGCTCATGTTGCAACCAATTGACCCAAGGTCAGTAACGATGATGTGTGGCCAGCCAACAGATCTTTATCGTGATAGTTAGGGCTGCCGGCACCTTGCTGATGGAGGCAGCTTTTGAAGTCAATGACATTGTAGGCCTATGTGTGCATGGAAGAGAGTATACAGGCTTCTGACGGCAAAATACCGCATCAACATGATAACACCAGTGCCTGACGGTAATACAATCAAGATCCTAGCGAATTACATGCCTTCAGGCCTCTATATGCTGTTGGTGATCTAAAACAAAAACTGCTAACTGTTCACATTACAAGTGATGGAAATCATTGCGTTGGGTGTAACAATTGATACCTGCTCCTATATTGGATGTAGCCAACCAATTGTGTGGGCCAGCTTAGCACTATTAGAATCGTAGATGCGAATCTGACCCGATTGGCATGGAATTTTTCACAGACACTCAGAAAGCAAACAGTGTATACAGTGACGCGTGTGTCCTTAGGCAAAGACCTTAACCATAGTGCTTCTCTCACCCGGGGTTAAATGGTGCCTGTGAGGGCAGAGTTGGTTGATTAGCCCTATATGCACTGTAGTGGCAATTGAGCTGTATACTCCCAGGGGAGCTGAGATGGTTCAGGAGAATGATTTATGAGCCTTATGAGCAGGGGTAATAATATAATCGCCTTGAGCTTTCACTCAGTTGGTGGATCGTGCACTATA
Source organism: Zoroaster sp. YZ-2022 (assembly GCA_029582265.1). Classification (NCBI taxonomy): domain Eukaryota; kingdom Metazoa; phylum Echinodermata; class Asteroidea; order Forcipulatida; family Zoroasteridae; genus Zoroaster; species Zoroaster sp. YZ-2022. Next base: position 14,037,054 of record CM055822.1, read on the forward strand.
AGTCCACGCATTATTATTAATATTATTATTATCAGTATTAGAATAAAATCTAATGAAGCTTGATCACAGTTTACAAAAATTGCCCAGTGTTAAGTTGATGATGGTATCAAACATTCAACGAAATATTTCCGTCTCAGGTGCTGTCGTTTTAAACGTAAGTGACATCATTTCCAAAATGAATTTCCTGGCATCGAGGAACCAGAAATTCCACGATCTCGAATGCATTTCACTATTTCAGTCATTGACGTAATCGTAAAACTTGTAGCTTTGCATGGTGAGAGGATAAGTCCTCAGAAGGGCGATCAGAGCATACTGATCCGGCGTCGAGTTAACCTCAGTTCTTCAGATGATACCCTCAATTAGGGGAGCTACATGGTGTCACACGCAATTAATTCTGCCCTATTGAAATAAAATTTTAGTTTAGTTTTTTCATGTGTATATGCGATTCTTATAAGTTTGGATATATACAGACTAACAACTGACAGAATGTTTTGAGTTCTTTGGTGCACCATGTAATGATCTCTTTCTGCTGGAAAAAGTGATGGCTCTGAGAAGAGGCGGTTGGTTTATTCTCAATGTTTATTTAGTCTGCTCTGGTCATAGTCAGAGACCTACGTATCTGCTCTGGTCAGGGACCTATCAGGTCAGGACCTATCTGGTCAGGAGACCTATCTGGTCAGGGAGACCTATCTTATAGTCAGGAGACCTGTCTGAGTCAGGGAGACCTGTCTAGTCACCGAGACCTATCAGTCCAGGAGACCTGTCTAGTCCAGGAGACCTATCTGGTCGGAACCCTGTCTATAGGTCAAGGAGACCTATCTGCTCTAGTCAGGGAATTATCTGCTCTGGTCAGAGCCTGTCAGTCAGAGACCTGTCTGGTCAGGAGACCTGTCTAGTCAGGAGACCTATCTTGCTCTGGTCAGGAGACCTATCTGGTCTGGGAGGCTATCTGCCTAGTCAGGAGACTGCTCCCAGTCAGGAGCCTATCACTCTGGTCAGGAGCCTGCTCTGCTCTGGTCCAGGAACCTGCTCTGCTAGTCAGGACCTATCTGGTCGGGAGACACATATACAGTGGGAGACATATCTGGTCAGGAGACATATCTGGTCAGGAGACATATCTGGTCAGGGGCACATGTCTAGTCGGAGACATATGGGCCTATCTGGTCAGGGGAGACCTGCTCTGGTCAGGAGCCACCTGTCTGGTCAGGAGACCTATCTGGTCAGGAGACCTGTCTGGTCAGGAGACCTATCTCTGCTCTAGTCAGGAGACCTGCTGCTCTAGTCCAGGAGTATATCTAGATCAGGGAGACCTATCTAGTCAGGAGACCCCTCTAGTCAGGGAGACCTATCAGGTCAGGGAGACCAATCTGCTCTGGTCAAGGAGACCTATCTGCTCCTGAGTCAGGAGACCTGTCTGGTCAGGAGACCTGTCTGGTCGGGAGACCTGTCTGCTCTGGTCAGGAGACCTATCTAGTCCAGGACCTGTCTGCTCTGGTCGGGAGACCCTATCTGCTCTAGTCCAGAGGACCTATGTGCTCTGGTCAGGAGGACCTATCTGGTCAGGAGACCCTATCTGGTCAGGAGACCTACTCTGCTCTAGTCAGGAGACCTATCTGCTCTAGTCATCATGGGGAGATCTATCTCCACCATGCAAACCTCAAATCACTGCAACTGACAGAATGTTTTACATTGTGAAGTCTGGCTCATACTTCACCCCCTATGCAATATAAAATTTGAAGGAGGTTTTAGAAGGTGAACCCTTTTGTAATTAAACAAAAATTTACCCTCTGAAAAAAAAACACCATCTATTATTGTCCAAACAAAAAAGATAGCATGGAAAATTGTGATGCCAAAAATCAGAGTTTACGCTGCAGACATTGCGGGATCGGAACCTGTTTCAACCTTGATGCCCTAATGGCATGCGTTATTGCTTTCACATTGCCTTGAGGAAATCAGGGGCAGGCTTCAAGGCACTGACTAAAGCAGATAATTTTGGCTTAACAAATATTTTTGTGCTGAGCATTATAAAACAGAATACCTGGCCAAATTACACCAATTTTGTATGGAACTTTTTCTGTAAGCAATTTGTAGTAAGTGATTCCCTGGCCTGGGGATGAAGAGCTTAATTTCAAGTCCTGAGATCGTGGTTATTTTTGTCTGCATCAGCCGCAAATAGTCTGCCGTTTACCCCTACACAAGCTATCCCATAGCCCCTTCCTTGCGATCTCAGACTTGACCCTGTTGTGTTTGTGGGATACTGTGTATTCATGCTAAAATTTGCATATGTCATCTAGGATGCTGGAGATGTTAATCAAGGAAGCCTACAAAAACCTTGTGGGCGGCGATCTGTTACTATAAACGAGGTTGTCATCGCTTAAAATTAACTCTGCATAATATTCATTCGATCAGTAAAATTTGTATAGTGCTTGAGTGCGTAAATAGTATTGAAATGTATAGAGTGATAAATTTAATGAGATCTTGAGAGTTGTAAAAAAGCACAAAATAAAATACATAATTCCTTCTCTAAAAAAGCGTCTTACCTACGGTTTAAATGGAGATAGATTGGTACATCTCCTCCCAACTGCATATGAAAGGTTTGATTTGAATATTCATGTTGTATGCGACTTTCAAACCAATCAGATTATTCCAAGTCCCACTTTTGGACTAATTAGCAATAGTGTGTGTAGCCAAACTATAAACAACATTCCCAAGTCTGTGATCGTAGGTTAACGATAGAGGTTAATACACAGAGAGCCTATTTAATGCAATACTATAATTGGCTTCAGGCAGACAAAAACCAGTCATCAGGACTTGGAACCAAGTCTAAGGGATGTTTGTAGCAAACTACCTACCTTCAGTTGTCCAGAGCACAGCCCTAGTTTCCACACTCTCAGACATAATAGGAACTGAAACAGTAATGTATCTCTGCATCTGGTGCACAACACCACGTTGAGATTTCTGTGGACAGAATGGACAGAGCGTATCCATGATAATGTGGCTGAAAAGATTTTTTTTCTTTTTCTGTAACCTTCCCCAACCTAGTTAGATATGATATCACCTTGGACTCTATCATTTTGGTACAAAGTAGGAAGCGAATCTAAAGAAATCGTAGGTCCCTCAGTATTGTTTGCAATCACACTTTTTATTTTTAAATTATTATGCAGTGGTATGTGAAGGCATCAAATATTTGTTTTAAATTGCTCAACTATTCTAACATTTTTGTAAAAAGAAATTAAGGGGTAAACAGTTGTGTTTGCCCACCAGCAAACACTTATTATTTTTTATTGGAAATAGAAGCACAGGGCATTCTACTTTCCTTTGGATAAACCCTCTTATTGTTCTCCACTAGGTGAGATCCTTATATGTCAAGTTTAGGCACTTGAAAGAAAATATTTGGAATAACTTCAGTATACTTTGCTGTAAAGAGCAGTTCTTTGTGACATTATGTGTTGAATCATATTTCCTGGTTGTCTGTCTTTTTCATATTTATGTGATTTTTGTTGTCTCATTCAAACATTCATGCAATTTAGTTGTAAATAAACCATTGAAAACAGTACAAAACGGGTAAAAATCAGTATTCAATATATAAGAATTGTAATGTCCGTTATGATGGTAAAGACTGTTCCCGGTAATTCTCCTTGTGAACATTCTCTTTTGAGTAGTTCAACTGGTGATTTACAACTAAACGTTTCTGATCTCAAAAGAGAATATTCACCACCGGTGTCACCGCTTATCCTTTTTCTCATGCAAAAAGCACAAGTCTTATCCATTATGGTAAACATAATGTAAAGCAATTATTTACCAGTGATGATGGGTTCTTCTTTAACCCCAAAACAGTTGAATAGCGAGTAGAACGCCAGGTTTTGTTTAAACTCACATTAGGATAAGCAGAGTTGCTCTCTTGTATTCGCGCTGTCTCCCTGTTTCCATGGTTTCCTGGGCAGCTTCCACCTCCATGAGACTCACTGATAAATTAGTGTCGACATTTCTTGGATGCTATAAAACAAAATTTACCTGAACAAACTAAAGCTTCTATTAAAAAGGCCTTATGAATATGGCAACAAATTTGTTTTGAAGGTTGGAATTGTAGGATTGGTAACTCAAAAAATAACCAAATGGTCAAATTTTGATGACAAACTTTAACCCCTTGTAAACCGCTGGCTAGACACCTATCAATGCAACAACATCCATCAGTTGTGCTGCAAGTGTGTAGCTGCCTAACCCCTTCAATAACTGACTGGGTACCCTGCTCAATACATAACATCATCAGTTGTCCAGAGTATTAGGCTGCCCTAACCCCTTCAATAACTGGTGAACATCACTGCTCAATGCATCAACATCCATCAGTTTGTCCAAGTGTGAAGCTTCCTACTTATTCCGTAATAACTGGCTAGACACCCTGCTCCAATGCAACAACATCCATCAGTTATTGTCCAAGTGTTGTAGCTGCCCTAACCCCCTTCAATAACTGGCTAGAAAACCCTATCAGTAACAGCATCCATCAGTTGTTCAAGTGTTAAGCCTGCCCGGCGTCTTGCAGGACCAATGTGGGCAATTTCTATGGAATTCCCAGGCAACAAGATCCATCAGCAAGAACAAAAAGATCTATTGTTTTCTGTTTGTGTTGTTGTGTTAGTGTTAGTGTTAGAAGTGGCATATATACTAAGATTCAAGTGCTGGCATTACCCCTATTGGTTTTGTCTAAGAACCTTCCTGAATCCACAAAATCAACACTATCCTGGTGCATTAACACTACCATCAACTTTTTGGACTCGGCTGAAAAATTGGGATACTCCGGCTCCAAGCAAAATATCCCTGTCTGGGCTATACAGTACAGGGTCCATCAAAATACAACCTAACTAGCTGAGGTGAGTTTGATGGGTTTGTAGTTGTTAGGGTTAGTGACACGATGCATCTGTCACTTGCACCGAAGACATTGGGCATGCCACCCTGGCTCGGAACTCTTCAGTTCTTTTGAGTGTTTGGGAATATTTAGGGTAGGAAAATCACTGCAAATTATCCTGTATTTATATTTGTCTGGTGTCTGGACTGCCTTATATAAAATCACTGGAGAAATTCCCTTTCTGAAAAAGGCAGTCAACAGGCCTCAGTTTGATTTCAAAAACAGTTGTATGTAACCAAAACCACAATGTCCCACCACAAGGTCAATGTTTGTTGCATCCATATTTCACCCTCCCCTCCTACCCTACCCCTCTGGTTCTGAAATCATCTGAAGTCAGGCCTACCACGGACACCACATGGTCCCCAGCAAACACTAGTGCTTTTATATCCTTAGGTGTGACAGAGTTTATGCCCTCTATCACTGACAGTTACGTTGATCGGACCACGTGGAATTTCATCATGATAATCACTTATCAATAGATGAAAATTGACGCGATGGCCCAGGCTCAATCCCAGCAGTGCAGATGACTTCATCGCCGTCACTCCATGCAGAGGGTCCAAACGTCAGCTTTTGTGACTTAGAAACTCTCTGAATGGAGAGAGAGAGAGAGAGAGAGAAAACAATATGTTTTCAGTCATGTTGAAAGCAGTCAAAACATGACTCTGTAATGCCTAACATAGATCTCCTGTGGTATCGCTGAGTCTTAGAAACTCTGGCATAGAGAAATAAAAATATTACCCGTCACGTTGGAGAAACAGTCTTAGAAAAACTGGTCATTATAAGACCCAAGGGTTCTGATCTAATGTTTTATACCTTTATTAACCCTCCTACTATTGATGAACTTTGGTGGAAGAAGTTACTGTAGAGGTCAAGTAGTCAACTGCCTGTTTTTGATTGTTGACCCTGCAGGGGAGCATTTTTGACTGGTTTTTACTGTCTGTTTGACCCACCCTGAACAATACTGAACAATGCTTTTACCGGTCAAAAACAGTCAAGTCATTTGACTTACTACCGTAAGGTTTGACAGTGTTGTTTCATTTAAGTGCAATTTGCACTAGATATCATAACGTAGCAACATTACATCACTGATTTGTTACTTGTATTAGTAGGAGGGTTAATGATTTTTGACGAATTCAGTTCTTCACAGCAGTATAATGGCTTTTATTTGGATTCAGGACTGTGTACTAACGATCCAAGAGATACTTTACATTTGCCGCAGTACCAATCCACAGATCCAACAATTTAGAATTATATTTTTACTGCATGTTGATGGATTTTGGCGGATTTGGCATAATAATAATAATAATAATAATGTATAGATTTATATAAGCGCGTATTGTCCACCAACTAAGGAGTAGGCGCTCAAGGCGCATTATATTATTGTCCCTGCTCATGGGCTCATAAATCATTCCTGGGGAACCATCTCAGCTCCTGGGAGTATACAGACTCAATTGCTGCTGCCTTGTTCTACAAGCGCATATCAGAGCAAACCATCTCTGCCTTCACAGGTGCCCATTTAACCCCTGGGTGGAGAAGCATAATTATGGTTAAGTGTCTTGCTCAAGGACACAGGAATTGTGTCCTTGACGGGCTTCGAACCCACACTCTGCTGCTGGCAACACCAGAACTTAGGTTCAGTCACAGCTGAACGCATACGACAATCCACTTTTCGTGCATTATAACAACACCGCAGGACTCTACGGCTTTCGTCCCATCCGAAGGAATGACTTAATTATGGTTAAGTACCTTGCTCAAGGACACAAGTGTCCACGCGACGGGGCTCGAGACCACACACCCTGCTGCTGGCTGAACACCAGGGCTTGAGTTAGGGTTAATATACCAGTTCTGCTCTAGGTAAGTTTCTTTAGTCAGTACCTTGATTAATGTGCCTGTATTCCATTCCAAGACATGTGTCTTCTCACCAATGGTGCTTAGCTGATAATGGTGTAGTTACTGAAAAGTAATGGCAACCGCATGACAGTGGTTGTATCTGGGGGCTAACATTGTGTCCACGCGAGGTGAAGAACCCTTAGGCATGCTGATTCTCTGAACAGAGATGACCTAAAAATAAATCAGGAAAGACAATTTGGTAAATAGTTTTTCATTTGGAGGCGCCCTCTATTGGTACCATGGATGTCACATCATATATGTCAAGCGTTTACATTTTGTACTTGGAGAGAAGGGATATGAGAGTAAAATATACTGTCATAAAAACAGCTTTTACAGAGGATTCTTCATGAATCCAAAGATATACATTAAACAAGCAAGCCTTATTGAGCGTTTCAGCTTATTACCTTTTAAGCTTTAACCTAACTTATGCTCAATGCAACAAGTTGCCAGCGTCGAATGTAAGAAGTTGTTGCATCTTGTTGCCCTCAGCAGAGAACAAAAGACCCATTGTTTTCTAGCTGGTGGATCCTGTTGCATTGAGCTTTCTTTTTGTTATTCATTCCAATCACCGGGGGAAAAAAGCAAGCCCATATTACGTTTTCACCATTACATTCTTTCAGTTGGAACAAGGTAAACTGTATTTGGATATCGTCATTACATCAGTGCAACAAAATTATATCATAATTCTGACCTTGTTTGCAGGCTATCAGATGCTATGGCCCGGCGGTTAAGTGCATTGGACTCAAGTTCTGATAGCTGTGTCATCCAGAATGTGGAGTTATTCGAGAAACCTGGCGGCGACGTGGTACTTAGTCATGAGCAACGAACACTTTACTGTAATTGCTTCTCTTCTTGAATAATATAAATGGGTACCTGTGAGGGTACAGAATGGATTTATTAATGTTCGATTAGCCCTGTGGCGCCAAGGTTGCACATTGTGCTGTATATACTCTCCCCAGGGAGCTGAGAGAAGATTATAGACAGAAATATTGCGGCCCAGTGACCAGGGGTAATAATGTAAAAGCGCGCATTGGGACATTATGTGAAATCATGCGCTGTATAAGAATGGAATATTATTATTATTATTATGGATTTTACACACGCATAACAAGGTGGTAATCTTTTACAGAGTTCCAGGATAGAACGCATGCCAAAACCTATCTGACGTTGTTGCCTCAATTTGTTGAATGTGTGCAAATATATATGCAAACCTATGCAAATATATGCACTATTACTGCTCGACTTTGTTGCATTTGTTTTTTATAAGATACAACCTTGTTGTTCTGACGGGAGTGAATATATATTAAATGGTTCCACTGATGATATATTATTATGGGTAAAGAATACATAATTGAACTATACCAGTTCGAAACATTCCATATCCTAATAGTGTTGATTGACCCTGTGACGATGATCTCATCTGACCTGTGCCATGCTTGCTAATGTGATACTTGACCTTCTTCCGGGTCAGGAGACCGGTCAAAAGATACGCCTTCCTCAACTATTTCAAACAGCCTCAGCCATGACCTTCAGCACCAGTCTGTCATATTGTAAATAAAATATTTATATAAAAAATTTAAAAAAACATTTAGAGTGAATCAGAACCAGAGAACATTTACAAAGCATGATTTGAACGCTGCAACATCTGGATATTGTGCAGGTCAGGGATGATATTGTGAGAAAATGAAAAGGTAGGAAAAATGTTTGCCAATATTATTAGGCATCCATTTAGCAAACAAGGGCATCCATTTGTAAGCAGGGCATCCATTTAGCAAGCGGGGCATCCATTTAGCAAACAGGCGTCCATTTAGCAAACTGGGCGTCCATTTGTAAACAGGGCATCATTTGTAGCAAGCAGTCCATTTAGTAAGCAGGGCATCCATTTAGCAAGCGGGGTGTCCATTTAGCAAACTGGTGTCCATTGTAAACTGGGCGTCCATTTAGTAACAGGCGTCCATTTAGCAAACAGTCGTCCATTTATCAAGCAGGGCATCCATTTTAGCAAGCAGGGCGTCCATTTAGCAAGCAGGCGTCCATTTAGCAAACTGAGTCCATTTAGCAAACTGGGCGTCCATTTAAGCAGGCGTCCATTTAGCAAACGGGTATCCATTTAGCAAACTGGGCATCCATTTAGCAAGCAGGGCATCCATTTAGCAAACTGAAGTCCATTTAGCAAACTGGAGTCCCATTTAAAGCAGTAGCCATTTAGCAAAACGTCCATTGTAAACTGGCGTCCATTTGGCAACGGGGCATCCATTTAGCAAGCAGGGCGTCCATTGTAAACTGGCAGTCCATTTAGCAAACTGGCATCCATTTAGCAAACAGGCGTCCATTTAGCAAACGGGTCCATTTAGCCAAGCGGGCGTCCATTTAGCAAGCAGGCGTCCATTTAGCAAACTGGGTCCATTTAGCAAACTGGCGTCCATTTGTAAGCGAAGTCCATTTAGCAAGCAGCGCGTCCATGTAGCAAGCAGGGCATCCATTTGTAAGCGGGGCATCCATTTAGCAAGCAGGCGTCCATTTGTAAGCAGGCGTCCATTTTAGCAAACTGGGCGTCCATTTGTAAGCAGGGGCATCCATTTGGCAAACTGGCGCGTCCATTTTAGCAAACTGAGCGTCCATTTAGCAAGCGGCGTCCATTTAGCAAGCGTCCATTGTAAGCAAGGACGTCCATTTAGCAAGCAGGGCGTCCATTTGCAAATGGCGTCAATTGCAAACGGCGTCCATTTATGGCAGGCGTCCATTTGTAAGCGGGTGCGTCCATTTAGCAAGCAAGTCCATTTAGCAAGCAGAAGTCCATTTAGCAAACTGGGCGTCCATTTAGCAAACTGCGTCCATTTGTAAGCAGAGGCGTCCATTGTAAGCAGGGGCATCCATTTAAGCAGGATGTCCATTTAGCAAGTAGGCGTCCATTTAGCAGGGCGTCCATTTAGCAAACAGGGCATCCATTTGTAAGCGTCCATTTAGCAAGCAGGGCATCCATTTAGCAAACAGGGCATCCATTTAAGCGATGTCCATTTGTAAGCAGGCGTCCATTTGAGCAGGCGTCCATTTATCAAGCAGTCCATTTAACAAGCGTCCATTTATCAAGCAGAGCATCCATTTAGCAAGCGAAGTCCATTTGTAAGCAGGCGTCCATTTAGCAAACTAGGTCCATTTAGCAAACTGGGCGTCCATTTGTAAGCAGGCGTCCATTTAGCAACAGGGCGTCCATGTAGCAAGCAGGGCATCCATTTAGCAAGCAGGCGTCCATTTAGCAAACTGGGGTCCATTTAGCAAACTGGGCATCCATTTAGCGGGGCATCCATTTAGCAAACTGGTCCATTTAGCAAACTGAGATCCATTGTAACCAGGCGTCCATTTAGCAAGCGAAGTCCATTTAAGCAATGGCAGGCGTCCATTTGTAAGCGAAGTCCATTTAGCAAGCAGGTCCATTTAGCAAGCGAAGTCCATTTAGCAAACGGGGCATCCATTTAGCAAACGGGGCATCCATTTAGCAAACTGGGCGTCCATTTAGCAAACTGGGCATCCATTTAGCAAACTGGGCGTCCATTTAGCAAACTGGGCGTCCATTTAGCAAACTGGGCATCCATTTAGCAAACGGGGCATCCATTTAGCAAACTGGGCGTCCATTTAGCAAACTGGGCGTCCATTTGTAAACAGGCGCTATTGTAAACTGGGCGTCCATTTAGCAAACTGGGCGTCCATTTGTAAGCAGGGGCATCCATTTGTAAGCGGGGCATCCATTTAGCAAACTGGGCGTCCATTTAGCAAACTGGGCGTCCATTTAGCAAACTGGGCGTCCATGTAGCAAACTAAATCCATTTAGCAAGCAGGCGTCCATTTAGCAAGCAGGCGATCCATTTGCAAACTGGTCCATTGTAATCCATTTAGCAAGCAGGCGTCCATTTAGCAAACGGGGCGTCCATTTATCAAACGGGGCATCCATTTAGCAAACGGGGCGTCCATTTAGCAAACGGGGCGTCCATTTAGCAAACTGGGAGTCCATTTAGCAAACTGGGCGTCCATTTAGCAAACGGGGCGTCCATTTAGCAAACGGGGCGTCCATGTAGCAAACGGGGCATCCATTTAGCAAACGGGGCATCCATTTAGCAAACTGGGCGTCCATTTAGCAAACTGGGCGTCCATTTAGCAAACTGGGCGTCCATTTAGCAAACTGGGCGTCCATTTAGCAAACGGGGCGTCCATTTAGCAAACGGGGCGTCCATTTAGCAAACGGGGCGTCCATTTGTAAACAGGGCGATCCATTTAGCAGCAACAGGGCGTCCATTTAGCAAAGCAGGCGTCCATTTATCAAAGCGGGCATCCATTTAGCAAGCAGGCGTCCATTTGTAAGCAGGCGTCCATTTAGCAAACTGAGAGTCCCATTTAGCAAACTAGGCGTCCATTTAGCAAGCGGGCGTCCATTTGTAAGCGAGGCGTCCATGTAGCAAGCAGGGCATCCATTTGTAACCCAGGGCATCCATTTGTAAGCAGGCGTCCATTTAGCAAACGGGGCGTCCATTTAGCAAACGGGGCGTCCATTTAGCAAACGGGGCATCCGTTTAGAAAACTGGGCGTCCATTTAGCAAACTAGGCGTCCATTTTAGTAAGCAGGCGTCCATTGTAAGCAGGCGTCCATTTAGCAAGCAGAACGTCCATTTATGTAGCAGAGCGTCCATTTAGCAAATGGATCAATTGTAAGCCAGGCGTCCATTTGCAAGCAGGCGATCCATTTAGCATGGTCGTCCATTTAGTAAGCAGAGTCCATTTGTAAGCGAAGTCCCATGGTTAGTAAACTGGGCGTCCATTTGTAAACCAAAGGCGTCCATTTGTAAGCAGGCGTCCATGTAGCAAGCAGGGCATCCATTTAGCAAAGCGGATGTCCAATTAACCAGGCGTCCATTTAGCAAGCCAGGCGTCCATTTAGCAAACAGGGCATCCATTTGTAAGCAGGCGTCCATTTAGTAAGCGGGCATCCATGTAGCAAACAGGGCATCCATTTAAGCAGGATGTCCATTTAATATGGGCGTCCATTTAGCAAGCCAGGCGTCCATTTAGCAAGCAGGCGTCCATTTGTAAAGCAGGCGTCCATTTATCAAGCGGGCATCCATTTAGCAAGCGAAGTCCATTTAGCAAGCAGGCGTCCATTTAAAACTGAGAGTCCATTTAGCAAACTGGCGTCCATTTATATAGCCAGAGCAAGTCCATTTAGCAAGCAGGCGTCCCATGTAGCAAGCAGGGCATCCATTTAGCAAGCAGGCGTCCATTTAGCAAACTGGGAGTCCATTGTAAACTGGGCATCCATTTTAAGCAGGGCATCCATTTAGCAAACTGGCGTCCATTTAGCAAACTGAAGTCCATTTAGCAAGCAGGCGTCCATTTAGCAAACGTCCATTTAGCAAGCGGCGATCCATTTGTAAGCAGGGCGTCCATTTAGCAAATGGGGCGTCCATTTAGCATAACAGGCGTCCATTTAGCAAGCAGGCGTCCATTTAAGCAAGGAGTCCATTTTAGCAAACCAGCGAGTCCATTTAGCAAAACGGGAAGTCCATTGTAAGCGAAAGTCCATTAGCAAGCAGGGCATCCATTTAGCAAGCAGGCATCCATTTAGTAAACTGACGTCCATTTAGCAAACTGGGCATCCATTTAGCAAACTAGGGCGTTCCATTTAGCAAACTTCGTCCATTTAACAACTGAGGCATCCATTTAGCAAACGGGGCATCCATTTGTAAACTGAAGTCCATTTAGCAAACTGAGCGTCCATTTAACAAGCAAGCCCATTTGTAAACTGAAGCGTCCATTTGCAAACTGGGCGTCCATTTGTAAGCAGGGCATCCATTTAGCAAGCGGGCATCCATTTAGCAAACTACAAGTCCATTTATAAACTGGGCATCCATTTAGCAAACTAAGTCCATTTAGCAAACTAGGCGTCCATTTAGCAAGGCGTCCATTTAGCAATCCATTTAGCAAACTTCGATCCATTTAGCAACAGGCGTCCATTTATGTAAACAGGCGTCCATTTAAGCAGGCGTCCATTTAAACAAGACGATCCATTTAGCAAGCAGGCGTCCATTTAGCAAATGGCGTCCAATTAGCAAGCAGGCGTCCATTATAGCAGAGGCGTCCATTGTAATGGTCGTCCATTTAGCAACGAAGTCCATTTGTAAGCAGAGTCCATTTAGCAAACTGGGCGTCCATTTAGCAAACTGGCGTCCATTTAACAGAGCGTCCATGTAGCAACAGCATCCATTTAAAGCGGGATGTCCAATTGTAAGCAGGCGTCCCATTTAGCAAGCAGGCGTCCATTTGTAAACAGGGCATCCATTTAGCAGGCGTCCATTTAGCAAGCGGGGCATCCATGTAGCAAACAGGGCATCCATTTGAAAGCAGGATGTCCATTTGTAAGCAGAGGCGTCCATTTAGCAAATCCATTTGTAAGCAGGCGTCCATTTAGCAAGCAGGCGTCCATTTATCAAGCGGGCATCCATTTAGCAAGCAGGCGTCCATTTAGCCAGGCGAAGTCCATTTAGCAAACTAAGTCCATTTGTAAACTGAAAGTCCATTTAGCAAGCAGGCGTCCATTTTAAGCCAGGCGTCCATGTAGCAAGCGGGCATCCATTTGTAAGCAGGCGTCCATTTAGCAAACTAGAGTCCATTTAGCAAACTGGGCATCCCATTTGTAAGCAGGGCATCCATTTAGCAAACTGGGCGTCCATTGTAAACTGGGCGTCCATTTTGGCAGAGCGTCCATTTAGCTAACAGGCGTCCATTTTAGCAACAGGCGTCCATTTAGCAAGCAAATCCATTTGTAAATGGCGTCCATTTGTAGCAAGCAGGTCCATTTAACAAACGGGCAATCCATTTGTAAGCAGAGTCCATTTGTAAGCGAAGTCCATTTAGCAAGCAGAGTCCATTTAGCAAACTGAGGCGTCCATTTAGCAAGCAGGCGTCCATTTAGTAAGCAGGCGTCCATGTAGCAAGCAGGGCATCCATTTGTAAACAGGATGTCCCATTTAGCAAGCAGGCGTCCATTTAGCAAACGGGGCGTCCATTTAGCAAACAGGGCATCCATTTAGCAAACGGGGCGTCCATTTAGCAAACGGGGCATCCATGTAGCAAACAGGGCATCCATTTAGAAAACGGGATGTCCATTTAGCAAACGGGGCGTCCATTTAACAAGCAGGCGTCCATTTATGGCAAGGCGTCCATGTAGTAAGCAGGGCATCCATTTAGCAAGCAGGATGTCCATTTAGCAAAGGCGTCCATTTGTAAGCAGGCGTCCATTTTAAGCAGGCGTCCATTTGTAGCAGGCGTCCATTTAGTAAGCAGGCGTCCATTTAGCAAGCAGGCGATCCATTTAGCATACGGGCGCCCATTTAGCAAACAAGGCGTCCATTTAGTAAGCGGGCGTCCATTTAGTAAACAAGGCGTCCATTTAGCAAACAGAAGTCGTCCATTGCAAACAGGGCGTCCATTTAGCAAGCAGGGCGTCCATTTAGCAAACAGGGCGTCCATTTAGCAAACGGGGCGTCCATTTAGCAAACGGGGCGTCCATTTAGCAAACAGGGCGTCCATTTAGCAAACGGGGCGTCCATTTAGCAAACAGGGCGTCCATTTAGCAAACGGGGCGTCCATTTAGCAAACTGGTAGTCCATTTAGCAAACAGGGCGTCCAAAAGACACCCAAAGGTATTGCTGGCTAATACCATGAATTGCAGTTTTACAAACAAGTTAGAAACAGACAGTAAACACAGTACACAGTGATATATATTGAAGACATTAATTGTTACACACAGGACAACACTTAGTCTATAATTATTACCACCAAATACATCAGATGTCATTTATAACTCACCCCGAGATGAGTTCCTGCATGATTTTGCTGCATACACCAGAACGCACTGCCATACATCACAGATTTCTGTAATAGAGAGATACATGTACAAAGTGTGAGCAAGCAAACGCCTCATAGATGTATCGACCGTGTTTTACCGGCAATTTCCGGAAATGTTTGTTTTCAGTGCCAACATTATTATATAACGGAACCCACCACAGACTCATTTCGGTATACAATAACTTTAAAGCCAAGCTTCGCATGATTATTTAGGCACCTTCTCAAAACTATTCCGGGATAAGTTGCAGAAAAGTTTTTCCGCAAAGGGTATATAATTGCGGAAACGTTGTACACATTTATCCTCTATATGTTTATAGACTCTTCACTGAGTGGTCTGCGGTTTGGCCAACTGCTAAGATCTCACACTGCCCTTTGCGGTTTTGAGAAGCGAGGCAATGTTTACGAAATGTGACATGCCTGATTTATTTTATGAGAGTATTGATCAAGGGCAATCTAGTCTTACTTGATGTCAATGAAAGAGCCTGATCTTAGTAGCAACAGAACACATAGGTTTACTTTTAAATAAAAAAGTTATACAGATCCGAAATTCTTCAATACCATGAAGATTTTAAGAATTAAATGTTCTTCGGCAATATAGTAACAGCACAATGGTTACAGTCAGTGAGATTTAACTGTAAATTGTATTTAAACCTCGTTTTCAACTAAGGGGCCCAGTGAACGATTTCATTCCAAAATTTTGCATAGCAAAACTGCGATGTAAAATCATTTTTTGTATAGCAATCTGTGAATTTTGTATAGCAAATGTTAAAATGCTTAAAATTACAGTATGTAGTGTGCAAAGGTATTGTTTTTGCTAAAGTGAAGGATTTTGAAGGATTCAGGTTACATGCTACATGCTCTTTGCTAAAGTGAAGGATTTTGGAGGGTTGAGGTTATTAGGCATACTTGCCTTTCCATGGTACATGTACATCCATGTTTGTTGTAGTGATTGCAAGGTCAGTGCTTGGGTCAGTGGACACTGTTTGTTGTTCCATGCATGCAGGGAGGGTCCCTGGCCATGTACATGTATCACAGATTAGAAACACATGTGTGCATACATGTCATATGCTTGCTTTACTACTGAAGGATTTTGGAGGATTCAGGTTATGTGTAAGCAAATGGGCCTAGGGAGTTAGGAAGGATTCAGGTTATGTGTAAGCAAATGGGCCTAGGGAGTTTGGGTTAAAGACCAGAGTTGTTACAAGTCATTTTTGTTCAGTTCAAGTCCAGCCACAATTTAACAAAATGTGACTTGTAGTCAGATTCAAGTCAAGTCAATAACTCTGTCAGGGACTGCTTGGCGATTGTGAGCTTTTGATGAGCCAAAACTTTTACAATCCTCGTTATAATTACGATTGGCATTTTCCGTTTCATTTGCGAAACGTGTAGCGTCTTAAGCGCCGAGACCGTGTACAGGTGTACCTGTGAATATTGTCATCACTAATAAATGGCATGATGCATGATTATATTAACCCTCCTACTCTAGCTGCACTTTAGTGGGAAATTACTATAGTGGTCAAAACCACTCAACTGCCTGTTTTGACTGTTGACCCAAACGTGCACACATGGGCATTTTTGACTGGTTTTTACTGTCATTTTGACCACCCTGAACAAAACCAGACAATGCTTTTACCAGTCAAAAAACGATCGACTCATTTTGTCCTGTAAATGTACTTATTACACGTAAGGTTTGACAGTGTTTGACTTTTAAGTGCACTAGATATACCTTGGCAAGTATATCAACATTTTGACTGTTTTTGACCCTTGTAGTAGTAGGAGGGTTAGTAAAGAAAATAATCCAAAATACTGCAATATGGATTCAGAAAAAAATAGTACAGATTAAACAAATCCAAGCCTGGCACAAAACATCATCCAAAATTGTTAATTAAAAACAAATTATCAGTTGAACTTCCTGGAAATCGTGATATAATAACGCCGTGCCCACTCGTCGCACTTACATAAATATCGTGGAAATGGAAGGTTCAAATTTTTAAATATAGGATTCGTTTACACGTTTCGTGAACTTGAAAACGTTCAGCGAATTAACGTCCCAACCCTAGTTGTAAGTTCCAATTTCATAATGCTGCTAAGAAGAGAATTTTGCTTAGCAAATTGCATATATATGTGTCAGGATGGACCACACATCAATAAATACAAAATTCATTCAGTCAATCAGATACACTAACCATATCCACCCAAACATGCACCCGTTTTACTCTTGGTGGCCAGAAGCAATTATAATGTTAAGGTCACTTGAGCAATTGGTTAGTCACGTTACATTTTTGAGGTTTTGGGCCCACCCTTAATGCCATATAGTATTAGCCAGCAATACCTTTGGGTGTCTTTTGGACGCCCTGTTTGCTAAATGGACACCCTGTTTGCTAAATGGATGCCCTGTTTGCTAAATGGATGCCCAGTTTGCTAAATGGATGCCCAGTTTGCTAAATGGATGCCCCGTTTGCTAAATGGACGCCCGTTTGCTAAATGGACAGCCCGTTTGCTAAATGGACGCCCGTTTGCTAAATGGACGCCCCGTTTGCTAAATGGAAGCCCCGTTTGCTAAATGGACGCCCCGTTTGCTAAATGGACGCCCCGTTTGCTAAATGGACGCCCCGTTTGCTAAATGGACGCCCCGTTTGCTAAATGGACGCCCCGTTTGCTAAATGGACGCCCCGTTTGCTAAATGGACGCCCCGTTTGCTAAATGGACGCCCCGTTTGCTAAATGGATGCCCCGTTTGCTAAATGGATGCCCCGTTTGCTAAATGGATGCCCCGTTTGCTAAATGGACGCCCCGTTTGCTAAATGGAAGCCCCGTTTGCTAAATGGATGCCCCGTTTGCTAAATGGACACCCTGTTTGCTAAATGGATGCCCAGTTTGCTAAATGGACGCCCAGTTTGCTAAATGGATGCCCCGTTTGCTAAATGGACACCCTGTTTGCTAAATGGATGCCCAGTTTGCTAAATGGATGCCCTGTTTGCTAAATGGATGCCCTGTTTGCTAAATGGACGCCCTGTTGCTAAATGGACGCCTTGTTTGCTAAATGGACGCCCTGTTTGCTAAATGGATGCCCTGTTTGCTAAATGGAAGCCGTTTGGTAAATGGATGCCCTGTTTGCTAAATGGACACCCTGTTTGCTAAATGGATGCCCAGTTTGCTAAATGGACACCCAGTTTGCTAAATGGACGCCCCGTTTGCTAAATGGACGCCCCGTTTGCTAAATGGACGCCCCGTTTGCTAAATGGATGCCCCATTTGCTAAATGGATGCCCCGTTTGCTAAATGGATGCCCTGTTTGCTAAATGGACGCCCTGTTTGCTAAATGGAAGCCCTGTTTGCTAAATGGATGCCCTGTTTGCTAAATGGACACCCTGTTTGCTAAATGGATGCCCAGTTTGCTAAATGGACGCCCAGTTTGCTAAATGGATGCCCCGTTTGCTAAATGGACGCCCCGTTTGCTAAATGGACACCCTGTTTGCTAAATGGATGCCCTGTTTGCTAAATGGATGCCCTGTTGCTAAATGGACGCCCTGTTTGCTAAATGGACGCCCTGTTTGCTAAATGGACACCCTGTTTGCTAAATGGACACCCTGTTTGCTAAATGGATGCCCTGTTTGCTAAATGGATGCCCTGTTGCTAAATGGACGCCCCGTTTGTAAATGGACACCCTGTTTGCTAAATGGATGCCCTGTTGCTAAATGGACGCCTTGTTTGCTAAATGGACACCCTGTTTGCTAAATGGACCCCCCGTTTGCTAAATGGATGCCCCGTTTGCTAAATGGACGCCCTGTTTGCTAAATGGACACCCTGTTTGCTAAATGGATGCCCTGTTTGCTAAATGGACACCCTGTTTGCTAAATGGACGCCCCGTTTGCTAAATGGACACCCTGTTTGCTAAATGGATGCCCTGTTTGCTAAATGGACACCCTGTTTGCTAAATGGACGCCCTGTTTGCTGTTTGCTAAATGGATGCCCTGTTTGCTAAATGGACACCCTGTTTGCTAAATGGATGCCCTGTTTGCTAAATGGATGCCCTGTTTGCTAAATGGACACCCTGTTTGCTAAATGGATGCCCTGTTTGCTAAATGGATGCCCTGTTTGCTAAATGGACACCCTGTTTGCTAAATGGATGCCCTGTTTGCTAAATGGATGCCCTGTTTGCTAAATGGACACCCTGTTTGCTAAATGGATGCCCTGTTTGCTAAATGGACGCCCTGTTTGCTAAATGGACGCCCTGTTTGCTGTTTGCTAAATGGACACCCTGTTTGCTAAATGGACACCCTGTTTGCTAAATGGATGCCCTGTTTGCTAAATGGATGCCCTGTTGCTAAATGGACGCCCCGTTTGTAAATGGACACCCTGTTTGCTAAATGGATGCCCTGTTGCTAAATGGACGCCTTGTTTGCTAAATGGACACCCTGTTTGCTAAATGGACCCCCCGTTTGCTAAATGGATGCCCCGTTTGCTAAATGGACGCCCTGTTTGCTAAATGGACACCCTGTTTGCTAAATGGATGCCCTGTTTGCTAAATGGACACCCTGTTTGCTAAATGGACGCCCCGTTTGCTAAATGGACACCCTGTTTGCTAAATGGATGCCCTGTTTGCTAAATGGACGCCCTGTTTGCTAAATGGACGCCCTGTTTGCTGTTTGCTAAATGGATGCCCTGTTTGCTAAATGGATGCCCTGTTTGCTAAATGGACGCCCTGTTTGCTAAATGGATGCCCTGTTTGCTAAATGGATGCCCTGTTTGCTAAATGGACACCCTGTTTGCTAAATGGACGCCCTGTTTGCTAAATGGACGCCCCGTTTGCTAAATGGACGCCCCGTTTGCTAAATGGACGCCCTGTTTGCTAAATGGATGCCCCGTTTGCTAAATGGACGCCCTGTTTGCTAAATGGATGCCCTGTTTGCTAAATGGATGCCCTATTTGCTAAATGGACACCCTGTTTGCTAAATGGACGCCCCGTTTGCTAAATGGATGCCCCGTTTGCTAAATGGATGCCCCGTTTGCTAAATGGATGCCCCGTTTGCTAACTGGACACCCCGTTTGCTAAATGGACATCCTGTTTGCTAAATGGACACCCTGTTTGCTAAATGGACGCCCCGTTTGCTAAATGGATGCCCCGTTTGCTAAATGGACACCCTATTTGCTAAATGGACACCCTGTTTGCTAAATGGATGCCCTGTTTGCTAAATGGATGCCCTGTTTGCTAACTGGACACCCTGTTTGCTAACTGGACGCCCTGTTTGCTAAATGGACACCCCGTTTGCTAAATGGACACCCCGTTTGCTAAATGGACGCCCCGTTTGCTAAATGGACGCCCCGTTTGCTAAATGGACACCCCGTTTGCTAAATGGACGCCCCGTTTGCTAAATGGGCGCCCTGTTTGCTAAATGGACGCTCTGTTTGCTAAATGGACGCCCCGTTTGCTAAATGGACGCCCCGTTTGCTAAATGGACGCCCCGTTTGCTAAATGGGCGCCCTGTTTGCTAAATGGACGCCCTGTTTGCTAAATGGACACCCTGTTTGCTAAATGGACGCCCCGTTTGCTAAATGGGCGCCCCGTTTGCTAAATGGACGCCCTGTTTGCTAAATGGACACCCTGTTTTTCAAAGAGCAACAAATCTGGACACTCTATATCCAAATCCTAGCTAATGCTCTGCTTAATGCCATAATATTTTTTTTTTCCCCAAATTTTTGCACAGGAGTTGCATTATACCCAGATCTTGCTCAGCACAAAATAATAATTTCAGAAATGTGTTATATGTAGGCTATATAAGAGAAAAAGTGACATTTTTTGCATGATTTTTTCTCATATGTAGCATACATATAAAAAAAAATTGAACTTAATTTTTTGTGCTGAGTAAGGCCAGGGGCATAATGCAACTACTGTGAAAAAAAAAAATGGATGAGTGAAATATCTAAGTAAGGAACTTATGGCATTAAGCGTGGGCCCAATACCTCACAAATGTAACGTGAGTAACCATGTAATGACCATGATCAAGGACACAAGCACCATGATCCTAGCCAGGATACAAACCTGCATTCTGACAACACAAGTCTGATGCACTAAACCACTCTGCCATGGCAACCCCGTGAATGCACATAATAAACATTTTATACCAAAAACATTTTCTTGGGCTTTGGAGAAAAGGAGGATTCTTACCTTTGGAGCACATCTCATCAGATCATACTCGGTGATATCTCCTTGTAGACCGGCCGAGAAGAGCCGCCCGTTAACCCAGGCTAAGGAATCCACTCTCCTTTTTTCAGATCCAGGAATAACCTACATCATGTTAGACAGACAAACAAGATTTAAAACCCTCCTACTCGCGGTACAATTTTCAGCAAGTTGACTGACCACTCATAAGCTGTGTAGATAACAGTACCGTATGTACAGTTTAGATCAATCACAATGCAGTTCCAACAGGAAAGCTTTGCACGCGCTGGCATAGTAACTTTTATCATCCAAAAGCATTTGAATTATATTGAATGCGCAATCAACAGGAAGGTTAAAGTGAAGGTATAACATTGTAATGTTGGCAAAATTAGTTTCAAATTTATTCTAATGGTTATGAAAATGTTGTATTTTAATTGTAAACAACCTCAGAATATGTGTAATTGGAATTTTGTCCGATAGCTGGAATATAAACATGTTATACATGTAGGGGTAAAGGTGTTTGGTAATGGGAGGAGGTGGGGTGTTTGGTAATGGGAGGGGGTGGGGTGTTTGGTAACGGGAGGTGGGGTGTAAAACTGCCATGTAGCAGCCAACATTATACTCCCCTCTTTTAACTACTGTATTTATTTGTATAAACAAATTATTTGTTTGTACATGTAGTCTTTCTGTTTGTTTCGTCCACCCTGCTCACTGTCATTTTTTATTTTTTATTTTTTTTCTGGTGACAGTGGGCCTGAGTTATTTGTTCCGTCTTTGTGAAATTTTAACAAAAAAGATGATTTTATACTTCCTTTTTTTTTACACATTGTACTACATGTATTTAGGTGGCTAAATACATAGAAAAACAAAAGATAGGTTAACCCTAACCACCCCAAAGACTGCAAAATCCTCCAAGGGGCAATTTTTGGGGAAAATTCAGCACTGTTGGAAACTGGTACTTTCACCTCTTCAAATGGGGCAAAAAAGTACAAACCATGAATTACCTGGCAAGAAGTACATGTACAGGCCATCAGGCCTCGAACTTCGTGTTCAAAAGGGCACGGCAATAATTGCCATGCTTTTTCTCAAATTTGAAGGGCATCACGGCAATTTTGTAAATTTCGAAAGGGCACCACGGCATTTTTATTACTTTATTTGATTTGCTATATCAGTATAACCGAGTTTAATTTATTCTCAAACTTTTTGTACTTACCGCGTCGCATGAATTGATTATTCAACACTGTCAATGTCATATTATGCGTACATGTTTGAGAAAATTACGCATATGAATAGGCCAACTTCTACTGTACGGGTACCAATGAACGTTCATTTCAACACACACTGTCACATGGACACCAACGTTTGCAAACAATTTCGAGTGGAGCAGTTGTGCGCCAACGCGTTCGCAACCCGATGGCGAACGGCTTTCTGCTGCTGATGAGGTGTTCGCCTAAGCTTACGTCAGGCGCATCACAACGCACTGCGCACTGTGCACAGCCATTTTAACTCACACTCGCGGTGCGTTGGCCATGCGGCGTAGCGCTTGGCGAGCGTTTACTCACCGTTTGCGTGAATGGAACGCAGCGGCCCTGGACAAGTAAAAAAAATTCTCGTCTGATTGTGTCATTCGAACGAAGGGAGTATAATTTTGACGTTGATGATGCATGTTCACAATACTAAAGGGCACCGACGGCAGTCAAATAAAAAGGGCACGGCAATTTATTGCCGTGAAATGTCGGTGATTTCGAGGGCATCGCGGCAAAGGCACAGGGCACCGACGGCAATTGCCGTCGGTGCCGTCGGTAATTTCGAGCCCTGGGCCATAAGTGCTGAATATGAAAGATCAATGAAAATGCGTGGTGCATTTTGAAGATAAGGGCATGTTTCCAAAAGTGCACTGATGGATTTTGGAGGATTCAAGGAAGGTTCCTAGACAGAATACCTAGGGGGTTAGGGTTAAACAAAACCAATAACTACTAGGCATCTTTACAACAACAAAAAACAGTACACTAACCTTTTCCTGGTTCCATTTGTCCCTGATGTTCCATATCTCTATGGATCCGTCCTCCCTTCCGACAGCGAGTCTGTCACATGCTTTACCACTGGGTCTGTCACATGCAATGCACTGGATAGCACTTGGATTGTAGTCAAAGAACTTGACATGGTGTACTCGGAATTCTCCCATCTTCTCAAATGAAACCTGAATGATATAGTCTCAGTTTTTATATTTCTCTCTGACTTTCGTCTCAGTTACGGACTCAAGTTACAAGTAGGACCCATTCTGAAGTACAATCAACTTGTCCCTTAACCAATTCATCCATCACCAACTCGTCTGATGATAAACTCAACCATTGACCGACTTGACCCCGATTTATTCACTAGCAATGCAGTAATTAGAGTTATGAAACTGAATGAATTGTCACTTTAATAGAGATCCGTGACTGCATTGCTTAAGGGCACATAAGGCTAGCAAGCCATTCTGTTAAACCAAGCTTCTGACAATATTTTGTTTAAATATGTGACGTAAAGTGTAATTTTTTTTCTCCAAATTTTGATGCAGTTTCTTTTTTTCTGTGCTACTTTACACACTTGTTTACAATCATCGAATGCCATGAAATATATCTAGATTTGTTTATATTTTGTTGAATTCAGTAAGTTTCAAAAGTATGTGACCTGGTGGCTGAGTCGTTTCATGCAATTCGTTTTCTAAAAAATGGTTATAAAGCAGACTTTCAACAGGATATTGAATCTGTGTCCTACAAGTTTTACCAATCTGTGTCCTAGTTAAAGATGAGAAAAGAATGTAGAATACAACTGCCACTTTTTAAGCGGTTTTTTTTTAAATTTTTTGGCAACCACTAACCGGTTAAAAAGTGATTTTATCGATTTTTGAGGGTTGACAAGATCAGACTGACATGACTGAGGAAGTCATCGAATACCAAAAATGCCTGATTTTTCATTAAACAATTATTCTTGGAGTGTCGTGGCGGCGGTCCTAAGCGCACCAAACTCAAGATTCTGGTGTTGCCAGCAGCAGGGTGTGGGTTCGAGCCCGGTCATGACACTTGTGTCCTTGAGCAAGGTACTTAACCATAATTGCTTCGTCTTCGGATGGGACGTAAAGCCGTAGGTCCCGTGTGTTGTGTAATGCACGTAAAAAAGAATGCGCCTTGAGCACCACTTAGTTGGTGGATACGTGCACTATATAAGTCCACACATTATTATTATTATTATTATTATTATTATAATAGGTAAGAATACATTATTATATTAGTTATAATGATCAAGAAAAAGTGGCAGTTGTATACAACATTCTTCCCGGAGATGAACACAATGACTAACAATTACTGGCTCATTTATGCAGCTGCAATGGTAATGACCTTATCATCATCATGTGGGGAATTATTTTCAGTCACCGAGATAACGTTGTTAGCACTCAGATTCCATGCCCTGTGACAATACTGCTCCATCACACAAACCTTACGAAGCTGGTTCATAGCAAAAATACAAATTTAAGTGGCGACTTTGTACCATTATTAGGCAGATTCACGCAAACCGCCGTTGGTGGCGCTATTTTTCATATGCTTTTGTACTGTAAAAGTTTGTGACCTGCCGAACTTTCATGGTAAAATTCTAATATAAAGGGTAGTCTATGGATGTAGTCACTTCTAGTGTCGATAAATGGATACTACACATCGTGGTTATCTTAAATGATCAATCCATGCCAACTGTAACGTTGGCTTAAAAACAGTGCAACTTGCTGAAAATAGACTTTGTTAGTACTACAAGGATACATTGCAGGCACATTCGGTCACAACCTTTTCCATTGAAACTGGATCTTAAAAATGACCAAATATTTAAATCAACAAAAATTCGTAACTTTGCATAGGGTTAACCTATCATGACCATTGACCCCTCATTTTCTTTCTAATTTGTTGTTCTATCCAGTGATATGACATTTAAAAGCATTGAAGCAACTTCAAATTTTCATGAAACTGCCTACCATTATCGGGGTGCGACTTAGTTAGGGGACGACTTGACTGGTTTGCAGTGCCAGTGCTACTACTAGTACTACTAGTAGGCCTACTACTACTACTAGTCTAGTGCTAGTACTAGTGACAGTGTCGAGTGAGTGGTGCCGTTTGCATGCACTGCAGTCGGTGGTCGAGGCATCATGATCCATTGACACACATCGCAACGGACGGTATGAGTCGGTCAACGGATCAGAGATGACCCTGTTTATGTATTTTTTGATTTTGGGTATTTTATCAAAATATTAAATAAAGGTCATACTTAGTTATACTTACGATGGATTATCATCTGTAACGTTAATGTAACATGTGCCCTTCGTCGTGTACATGTGTTTGACACGCGTCTTTATGCCACTTACGTTTCTGACTAAACCATTCTTGCATTGGCCAAGAGTGTCGAGATTAGCATTTTTTGCCCAATGGCATCTTTCGTCTGTACCGATTTTTTTTCATTACCTAAAATATCACCTCTTGGTGGCGCTATCACCAAAACAAAAATTTCGCGCGAAATGTTTCTCCGATTCAGACAGACTCCACAGAGGTGTAGGAAAATTTCTTACACGTCTTCTTAATGACTTTTTTATTGTTAATATATTCTCTGCCCTAAAGTGAGAGTTAATAAGTTGTCTCAATCTAAACATCAATGCTGTTTCAGGATGGTTCAGCTGGTTTTGTAAAAGTGTAAGTTTGCTAAATAGAGCCCGTACAAATGTTTATTTTTGTGCAAGTTTTCCTCTTAAAATTTTAGCGTTTAGCGTACTTACACAAGCACGGTCACTGGAAAGAATGTCTCGTTCAATATAACCAAGGCAATAATGTAATCTTATCTACCCAGTAAGGTGGAGAACATATGGATGATGATGGACAAATAAGGTGGATTTTAAGGAAAGAATGCATATGTCGTATGCGACTGCCACTTTAATAATGTTTTTGGGGGAATTTTTTTGCAACCACTAAGCAGGCACTAACCAGTTAAAATAGGCAGTTTCATGAAAATTTGAAGTTGCTTCAAATTCAATGCTTTTAAATGTCATATCACTGGATAGAACAAAAAAATAGAAAGAAAATGAGGGGTCAATGGTCATGATAGGTTAACCCTATGCAAAGTTGCAATTTTTGTTGATTTAAATATTTGGTAATTTTTAAGATCCAGTTTCATTTGAAAAGTTGTGACCGGAATTTGCCTGCAATGTGTATCCCTTGTAGTACTAACAAAGTCTATTTTGCACTTAAGTTGCACTGTTTTGTGCCAGCGTTACAGTTGGCATGGACTGATCGAATTAAGAATAACCACGATGTGTAATATCCATTTATCGACACTAGAAGTGACTACATCCGTGAACTACCGCTTTATGTTAGAATTTTACCATGAAAGTTCGTGTAGTCTAACTTCAACAAGAAAAAAAGGATATGAAAAAATAGCACCACCATCGTTGCGGTTTAACATGAATCTGCCCTGGTTAAAAAATGATTCTATATCGATTTTTGAGGGGTACAAGCGAAAACTATCTTTAAAAATCCACTTTTATGATGGTTTTCAGACTTTATTTCCTTCTAAAAATACCCCCCTCAGAAAATAGAAAGATCCCTATTTATGAAGTTGCCACTGTTACGTAGCATGTACAATGTCCGTGTTGGTCACTAGCAGAGGGAGTTGACGAGATCAGACTGACTTATGACTGAGGAAGTCACATTGTATACCAAAATGCCTGATTTTTCATGAAATAAATATCCTGGAATAATTTGAAGTATATGTCATCATCATCCATATGTTCTCCACCCTTACTGGG
>CM055822.1:14064224-14299224 GCA_029582265.1 Zoroaster sp. YZ-2022
CACACAGCCTGGACAATAAGGTGAGACACAACTCTTCTTTTTCTTTCCTTTTTTGTGTCTCCCCCACACACATGTATTAGAAACCCCCTGTCCATTATTTTTTGTCTTTCGAAGGGTGTATGGCTTTAAACGGTCTAACGTATCAAGTACGATACGATAGGTGCAAGAAAACCGTTTTTATAAAAGTCATCCACAGTCGTGGTGGCCGAGTGGTTAAGGCGTTGGACTTGAAATCCAATGGGGATACCCGCGCAGGTTCGAATCCTGTCCGCGACGGTATTTTTGATAATCTTAATGCTGTTTTGAATATTTCCATGACAATTTTGTGAACAAGAAGTTGAAATTACGGCTGGGCGTCGTGGCGTGCGCCTGTAATCCAGTGACTTTGGAAGCCGGGGTTGGATGGATCGCATGAGTTCAGGAGTCCTGGTGTGTCGTTTCGTCTATGACGATCGGGTGTCCACGTTAAGTTCGGCATTAACATGGTTTGCTCGGCGGAGGTTGAGACGACCAGGTTAATTGAAGAGGGACGAACCGGCCCAGGGCGGAAACGCAGCAGGCAAAAGTCCCCGTGTGGAGCAGTAACGGGATTACATCCGAGAATAGGTGACGGCACACAGCCTGGACAATAAGGTGAGACACAACTCTTCTTTTTCTTTCCTTTTTTGTGTCTCCCCCACACACATGTATTAGAAACCCCCTGTCCATTATTTTTTGTCTTTCGAAGGGTGTATGGCTTTAAACGGTCTAACGTATCAAGTACGATACGATAGGTGCAAGAAAACCGTTTTTATAAAAGTCGTGGTGGCCGAGTGGTTAAAGGAAATGAGGAAGCAGACAAACAAGCAAAACTAGCTACTCACAAAAATAAAATTGATGTCAATATCCCTCTCTCTGATACAGAAATTAAACATATATTGAAATTCAATCTTGAAGAAAAATGGCAAAAAACATGGAGAGAAACAAAATCTTCCAATTTAAAAACTTTTCAACAGGCAAAATTACATTTTAACACATGGGGCCTTCCACGATGGAAAGAAGTTATCCTTCACAGACTCAGACTTGGAGTATGCAGAAACTTAAATAGTTTCCTCCATAAGATGGGGAAACATCCAGATGGTTTATGCGATACTTGCAACTCTTATGATAATGTTAAACATCTTCTAATTAACTGCAAAAAATACCAACAAAACAGGGACACATTACAAAAAAACATAGGATACTCAAACGCCCAAGTGACCTTAAAAAAGTTATTGGGAGAAAAACAAAATGCTTGTGAAATAATAAATTTCATCAAAAAAAGTAACATCAATATAATAACCGACAGCGCCCTCTATACCCTTGTATTACATATAACCGACAGCGCCCTCTATACCCTTGTATTACATTCTTTTTCTTTTTCCTTTTACAAATCTTCATAAACACTTCTTCATAATTACCTATTAATTTCATAAAGTGTGATCTCTGCGATTGTTTAAGATTAATGCCTATCTGTTTGGGAGAAAGCTGACGATTGGCTGGGCATTGCAACTTCTCTCCCCCCTGGAGGTGTTGCGGATCTGCAAAACAGCTGGCGGTGCCCGGGCACTTAAACTGCTGGTACACGATCCGGCCTCGCAGGGCTCATCACAACTTTAGTTGCATTGTGCTTGGTGGATCAGTCAGCCGCCTCCCTTTTGTATACCTTTCTTCTCCTATAATATTTTCGCTTCACTTTTATTCAGGCTCAGTTTTAATTTCTATTGTTGATGGCACAAAGGGCACATAGTTTGCCAAAGTGCCAACAAAACCAACAACAACAACAACATTGTTTGTCTTTCGAAGGGTGTATGGCTTTAAACGTTCTAACGTATCAAGTCAGTTTCCCTGGTGGTACCGGTTTCTTTCATGAGTCGATGTACAAAAAGCCAAATCCTCTCTAGGAAACACTGGTCACCACGAATTTTCAGTGTGTTTAGTTTTGGTAAATGTATTCAAATTAACATTACCATTAAAATAGTTAGAAATGCACAACAAATTTGCCCGCTAAACGTAACATACGATAGATACAAGAAAACCGTTTTTACAGAATTCATACACAGTCGTGGTGGCCGAGTGGTTAAGGCGTTAGACTTGAAATCCAATGGGGTTACCCGCGCAGGTTCGAATCCTGTCCGCGACGATATTTTTGATAATCTTAATGCTATTTTGAATATTTCCATGACAATTTTGTGAACAAGAAGTTGGAATTTACTGCATTATCATGGCTGGGCGTCGTGGCGTGCACCTGTAATCCAGTGGAAAATTCCTGGTGACGCGCATACCAGTGTTTCCTAGGGAGGATGTGGCTTTTTGTACATCGACTCATGAAAGAAACCGGTACCACCAGGGAAACTGATTTGATGCGTTAGAACATTTAAAGCCATACACCCTTCGAAAGACAAACAATAATGATCACAGCTTTACATAAAACTTACTTGGTGTCAAGTTTATGATGGTATCGAAAACCTATATTTTTGTCTCAGGAGCAATCATTTTATTAAAAGGGGAAATAATTCCCAAAATTCATTTCGAAGAAATCATGTTTTCTTGAAATGAAGTTTACGTACTTAAAGAACAATACACGCGGGACAATAAGAATAGGCGAGGTAAAACTTGTAGCTTTTAAACAGGCGAGTTTTAAACACTGGCGTCCCAATTGCTTCTTATTTTTATTTTCAAATATCAGAGCACAGAGTAACTTGTTCACAAACTCAAGTTTGAGTAGGCAAAAAGTAATATTTTAAGGTATGAAATATTTAAATAAAAACAAATCTTCGTAGACAGGTTTCGAACGTGTGCGATTAATCAGTCGTTAGTCTAGAAGCACCACATCTCCACTGTTGCATTGTTTAGTACAATCAGCTAGGCATTCAACAAGTCTTGCAGTGGCCAGCCCGATTCGAACCAATAACCACATCGGCGCAGACGGGTGCATCCGGAGGGGTGTCATCGACATAGAGACAACGGCAATCATGACGACTGCAAGAACTATGTTTCTTCATGAATGCGTCCACCCATAGACAATGCATGTAGTTGTGGTGGACAAGTGGTTAAGGTGATGGACTCGAAATCCAATGGGGTCTCCCCGCACGGGAACAAATACTGTTCATGACGTGAACATTATTACGACTGTTTTGTTTTCAGATACAACTGAAATTGCGAATCTTTAGATAACACAAACAATGTGAAGACAATTAAATTCTGAAAGATAAATATACAAATTTAGGTAGTTTTTACAAATAAATTGTACTTGCCAGTGTGGGGACGATTTCTCGCAATAATACCCAGCATAATAAGTAAGCCTACAGTATGGATAGTCTCTCAGATCTTGTACGCTCTGGATTACTAGCGTCTCAAGGGAACTATTATTATGGGAGTGACGTGGGTGGTTCCTATTTCTATCCCCTCATAGGGAGGGGATGGGCGGGGAATAGGGTGGAGTTCCTTATTATTTCCTTTATGTTCAAAATGTATACACTATTTAAAAAAGTACACCGCAACAATAGGGTGGATCCAATGAGTGGCTGAAAGGAGGGGGAGGGGTTGCTAATACATGTGTGGGGACACAAAAATGGAAAGACAAAAGAAGAGTTGGGTCTCACCTTATGTCCAGGCTGTGTGCCGTCACCTATTCTCGGATGTAATCCCGTTACTGCTCCACACGGGGACTTTTGCCTGTTGCGTTTCCGCCCTGGGCCGGTTCGTCCCTCTTCAATTAACCAGGTCGTCCCAACCTCCGCCGAGCTAACCATGTTAATGCCGAACTTAACGTGGACACCCCATCGTCATAGACGTGGCGACACACCAGGACTCCTGAACTCATGCGATCCATCCAACCCCGGCTTCCAAAGTCACTGGATTACAGGTGCACGCCACGACGCCCAGCCATAATAATACAGTAAATTTCAACTTCTTGTTCACAAAATTGTCATGGAAATAGTCAAAACAGCATTAAGATTATCAAAAATATCGTCGCGGACAGGATTCGAACCTGCGTGGGTATTAACCATTGGATTTCATAAAAGCACACCTGTGTGGAAAACAGACAAGTAGTTTATAATTATTGCCAAAAAAACATAAAGTACGGAATTAATGACAGAGAATTACGGAAGCATTCTTTATTTTTTCAGTTACATTATCTATCTTTTTAATTTGTATTATCAGGGAGAGCGCGAACGCAGTCCCCACTATCAGAAATTGTACTCCCGAGTTCCCCACATTTGAGAGAATCGCAAAGGTCAACCCTGACCTAATGTGCAATGGCCGGGTCTCGCCTTGAAAGAACAGCCATTTTGATCACTGTATCTCCTTAGCCAGGTAAGTATGGTCAGTGAAATGTATCTTCGGGCAATGGCTTTCAGGAGGGTGCAGGCTACCCATGGTATGTTCATTATGGACAAGCAGTCATCCGTTTTGAATAATTCAGCGCATGCGCTGTTTAGTCTCCTATGCAAATTAAGGAAGGTCAGAGGTCATTTTTTGACACGGTGTCGAGTCCAATTTAGTGGAGTCAATACTTAAATTAACTCGACTTTAGTTAATAACTCGACTTGAATCACCTCG
The DNA here is from genome assembly GCA_029582265.1 of Zoroaster sp. YZ-2022. NCBI lineage: Eukaryota > Metazoa > Echinodermata > Asteroidea > Forcipulatida > Zoroasteridae > Zoroaster > Zoroaster sp. YZ-2022. The sequence goes on from CM055822.1 coordinate 14,068,809, forward strand.
GGTCAAACACCTCGCTATACTCAAGTCGAGCCGGCCATTTTGGTCAAGTCGAGTCACCTCGAGTGACGAGTTGGACACATTAACTAGAATGTAGGGTCGTTCCCTTATTGCCATTATGCTAAAAAATGTATCACAATCTAAAAAATACATCGCAACAATAGGGTGGATCCAATGAGTGGCTGAAAGGAGGGAGAGGGGGCTGCTAATACATGTGTGAGGGAGACACAAAAAAAGAAAGAAAAAGAAGAGTTGGGTTTCACCTTATTGTCCAAGCTATGTGCCGTCACCTGTTCTCAGATGCAATCCAGTTACTGCTCAACACGGGGACTTTTACCTGCTGCGTTTCCGCCCTGGACCGGTTCGTCCCTCTTCAATCAAACTGGTCGTCCCAACCTCCGCCGAGCAAACCATGTTAATGCCGAACTTAACGTGGACACCCGATCGTCATAGACGAGGCGACACACCAGGACTCCTGAACTCATGCGATCCATCCAACCCCGGCTTCCAAAGTCACTGGATTACAGGCGCACGCCACGACGCCCAGCCGTAATTTCAACTTCTTGTTCACAAAATTGTCATGGAAATATTCAAAACAGCATTAAGATTATCAAAAATACCGTCGCGGACAGGATTCGAACCTGCGCGGGTATCCCCATTGGATTTCAAGTCCAACGCCTTAACCACTCGGCCACCACGACTTTTATACAAACGGTTTTCTTGCACCTATCGTATCGTACTTGATACGTTAGACCGTTTAAAGCCATACACCCTTCGAAAGACAAAAAATAATGGACAGGGGGTTTCTAATACATGTGTGTGGGGGAGACACAAAAAAGGAAAGAAAAAGAAGAGTTGTGTCTCACCTTATTGTCCAGGCTGTGTGCCGTCACCTATTCTCGGATGTAATCCCGTTACTGCTCCACACGGGGACTTTTGCCTGCTGCGTTTCCGCCCTGGGCCGGTTCGTCCCTCTTCAATTAACCTGGTCGTCTCAACCTCCGCCGAGCAAACCATGTTAATGCCGAACTTAACGTGGACACCCGATCGTCATAGACGAAACGACACACCAGGACTCCTGAACTCATGCGATCCATCCAACCCCGGCTTCCAAAGTCACTGGATTACAGGCGCACGCCACGACGCCCAGCCGTAATTTCAACTTCTTGTTCACAAAATTGTCATGGAAATATTCAAAACAGCATTAAGATTATCAAAAATACCGTCGCGGACAGGATTCGAACCTGCGCGGGTATCCCCATTGGATTTCAAGTCCAACGCCTTAATTCCACAGTGTCCGGGGACCCATGCAAAAATAACTATATTGATTTGGTTTTGAATATTAAGTAAAATATGATGAATATCACAAATTAATTTATTTTCTGGGATAGGATCCGAGATAGCTTGGAGAGCACTTAAACAGTCACTAAGTATACAAGTGTGCATGGGTTTTACTTGTTCAACCCATTCTAATGCAAGGAAGATAGCAAAGAGCTCTGCAGTAAAAATAGATGTTTCATTATTAAGACGAACATTTTTCGTGTATTTAAGTTGGGGGATGAAGAAGCTACATCCTGTTGTGTTTAAGCTTGGGTTAACAGATCCATCAGTGTAAATCCTAAGTGAATTAATCCATCTTGTGTTTATGATTTCTGTGGCTAGAATGTTTGATGCTATTATCAGTTATGTGTTCCGTGTGAGTGTAGATCTCTTTTGAAATGACAGGTCAGTTGTAATGCCAAAAAGGAAAGGGGTTGTGTAAAGGAATTTTTTTTATTGGAATTTGTTCATATCTTCCTTCATAAGGAGTCCGGTACTGTGTATTAGACCATTTTGTTGCATAATATTGTTTTTGCTAATTATCTTCTTGCAAGTTTTTATTAGGATGTAAGTGGTGAGTATTGATTTTAATTCCATATAAGTTACATAATAATTGGCGACGCAAATGTAAAGGGGGGTCACCACATTCTGTATGAAGGTGAGTCAGTGCTGTAGAAAGAATGGCTCCTGTACATGTTTTCAGTGCTTGGTATTGAATACTATCAAGTTTCGCTTTGAGGGAGGTGGCTGCTGAATCAAAGGCTTCACATCCATATTCTAGAATCGGTTTGATCAAAGAAGTGTAAAGTTGAAATAATGTTTTACAGTCGGCTCCCCATTCATTTCCACTAATACACCTCAAAATGTTAAGTTTAGTTTTACATTTGGTAATGATGGAATCTATATGTTGTCTCCATGTTAGTTTGTGGTCAAAAGTGACTCCAAGAAATTTGGCCGTTTTATTCAAATTAATATTAATATTGTTTATATCAAGTTTGATGTTTGTATTAATTTTGTTGGAACCGTTTTGGAGGTAGATATTTTAAAACCCCATTATCACACCAACATTTAATAGTATTTAGGTTTTGTTGAATTTTCTTTTCTAAAAATTTAAGATTTCTGTGTGACTTCCAAATGGCAATACCATCTGTATATTGGGAGATTTTAATATCTGCAATATTATTAGGTAAATCGTTAATAGCAATATTGAAAAGGACCGGGCTAATGACACTGCCTTGTGGAACACCGTTTTGAAGATCTCGTGGGTCGGAGAGAGTGCCATTAATTTTAACTTGAATTTTTCTGTTTTGAAGAAAGTTGTCGATCCATAGGGTGATTCGACCATATATACCAAGAGCTTGTAATTTAATAATAATACCTTTGCGCCAGAGCATGTCGTAAGCTTTTTCCATATCTAAGAAAACAGCAAGAGTGCTTTCCTTGTTAACGAAGGCTTTGTTAATGGATGATTCCAGATGAATAATGTGGTCTTTGGTATTGCGACCCTTACGAAAACCACTCTGATGACAATCTAAAAGGTTGTGATTTTCAAGATACCATATTAATCTGCTATTTACCATTCGTTCCATAAGTTTACATAAAGTGGATGTGAGGGCAATAGGTCTATATGAAAGTGGATCCGAGTGTTTTTTTTCCCTGGTTTTGGTATTGGCATGATGATGGCTTCTTTCCAACTACTTGGACATTGGGAAGAAAACCAAATTAGATTAAAAATAATGAGTAAACAATCACGAGTTTTATTGGAAAAATGTTTGATAATATCATTGCTAATTTCATCTTTACCAGGTGCAGTGCACTTACTCTTATCAATGGCCATATTTAGTTCATTTATTGTAAAAGGTTCGTTGATAACATTGTCATTATTGTTAATAATAGACATGTTTTCTTCTGTTTCCTTTTTAATTTTAAGAAATTTAGAGTTGTAATTTATATCACTGGAAACATTTGCAAAACTGTCTGCAAGGTAATCAGCTTTCTGTTTGTCAGTAATAATGTCAGTGTCATTATATTTTAAGGATGGGAATATTACGGTTTGATTGTATTTTGTTAATGCGTTTGATTTTATTCCAAATTATTTTTGAAGGGGTGTGGCAATTAATTTCATTGCAAAATTTTTCCCAGTCTTTCTTTTTAGCAGTTTTAATAGTCTTTCGTGCTATGGCACTGGCTTTTTTATATGCTATCAAGTCAGCAGGAAGAGATGATTTTTTTAGGGTTAGCGCCTTTTTCTTATTATGTATGGCTTTTTTGCATTTTTCGTTCCACCAGGATGTAGTACTTTTGTAATTTTTTGTGTGTTTAGTTTTAGGGATAGCATCATTTATGGCATAGATTAATTGGTTTATGAAAGTATTGTATATTTCTTCAATGTTGTCGGTTTTATTAGGTTCTGTGATTATATTGTCGCAGGTATTTTCAAATTTATCCCAATCAGCTTTCTTTATAGACCAACGTGGAGTTTGATTAATAGGGGTGGTGTAACATGATCGATCATATTTAAATAAAATGGGATAGTGACCGCTGCCCCAAGTATCGTCAAAAACCCTCCACGTACATGTACATTCAGCTGCTATGCATGGTGAGGTGATAGTTAAGTCAATACATGAGAGAGTGCCATTAATTGGATTTACTCTAGTACCATCTCCATTATTAACGCAGACCAAATTGTGTTTAATCATAAAATCTTCGATAGTATTTCCATTTTTATCTATGTTTTTGCTACCCCAGAGAGGGTTATGACCATTTAAGTCGCCACATATAACAAAATCTTTTTCCATTTTTTCCATGATATCGTTAAGGTGAGATTCTTCTAGAGTAATACAGGGATTATAAACGTTAACTATGTTCCATTTTCTGTTGTTGGTGTCATAAACTTCAATAATTTGGAATTCTATAGGAGTATTTTTGTTGTAAGTATAGTTAACAGCATGACCTTTCCTAGTCAAGATGGTGGTACCGCCACCTTGTTTCTTGGAGACACTGGGAGTTCTGTCATTTCTATAAATGTCATATCCAGGTATGTTAAAATTTCTTTCTTTTTTGAGCCATGTTTCTTGAATGCATATAATGTCTGGTTTTTCGGTAAAATTATTTAAAGCATTCTTAAATTCATTTCCATGTGCAATTAGTGATTGTGCATTCCATTGAAGAATAAGAACCATTAGGAGAAGAAAGATCATGTAGATGTTTTTCTACTTCTCCCTTTTGGAGTGTGATTTGTATTTTTAGTTGATGTACTTGGTGGTGCCATTTGAGATTTGTCAGTTGTTTCCTTTTGTTTAGGTTGTGATTGTTTTTGTGATTGTTCTTGTATTTTTATGTCATCAGATGATTGAGATTGGGTTCTGTGTTTTCTTTGTTTGCTAGTTTCTTTATGTTTTGGAGTTTCTCTGGTATGAAGTATGTGGTCAATGAGTGATTTGATTGCTGTATCTCTGTCTTCTTTCTTCTTAATACAATCCCAGATTTGCATTGTTCCAGTTAGTAGTTCTAGAAGGGATTGTCCAGATTTAATGCATATGAAAGGTGTATCTGGTTCTGTTTGTGTTCCTACAATTGAGTCTGTTTGGGTAGAAGCATTTGCTGTACTGGTTTTTGTTACATAGACGGGCGTTTTGTTGCTGTTTTGTGTGTGATTAACCACTTTGATTTGAGATTGTTCTTTATGTTTGATGATTGTTGCAGGAGTTTGTGGTGAATCTTTGTATACAACTACATTGGTTTTTACTGTTTTTGCGGCTTCTGCATATGATATGTTATATGTGACTCTGATGCCCTGTATTTTTTTCTCATCTTTAATTGTAGTACATCCTGCATAAGCTGATGAGTGACTACCACCGCATCTGCAGCATCTGACTTGTTCTTTTTGGGTGCATGACTCATAATTGTGGTTACCGCTACATTTTACACATCTAGTTTGAGCACGGCATCTACTGGCTACATGTCCTAGTCTCTGACAGTTGAAACATCTAATAACAGGAGGAATGTATGGTTTTACTTCAAAAATTTAATATCCTAACTGAATGCGTGAAGGTAGATTAGGTGTGTCAAAGGTGAGGCATACTGAAATACTTTTTTCAAGATGGCCGTCTCTTTTACGCATGAGTCTCTTCACTTCGGTGGTTCCAGATTTTTTACAGGCTGCTAAGATTTCTTGATCTGATATGTCTGTCGGTAGACCTGTTATTACTCCTTTGCTCTGAGTTTCGGATTTTGCAAATTCTGTTTCAACTGACCATTGTCCTAAGTGTGAAATTGTTTTTAGTTTCCTAGCTTGAGTGGAGGTATGACATCGGACTGTGATGCCCCCTTGGTTGTTTTTAGTGACATTTTTAATGAGGTCGTGTCCAACAGAATTTAGTGCTTTAGCAATTTTGATAGGATTTATGTTAGCTAATTTGATATCTGGAGAGGTGATAATTACTAGAGTAGGATTACATTGTGAGGTGTTATATACATGACGGCGTTTTGGTTGTCGATCACCTGCTGTGCTATCTTCAGAGTCACTAGGAGCATGGAGGTATTTTATACCTCCATGCTAGGAGCATGGAGGAAGGAAATATTCCTTCCTCCATGCTAGGAGATTCACTTAAGCATTCGCTAGCATTACGTTTTAGAATTTTCCTCTTATTGTTAGATTTTGGAGTCGGAGTGTCACTATCTTGGGCTTGGCTGATTAATTTTTCAAGAGTTGAACGGGAATTTAAGTTAGGTCTGTAGTTTCCTTCTTGACTGTTCTGGGATATTTGATCCCACCACATCTTCTTCGTCATCGGCCATGTTGGTTTTCGAAGAGTGCAGAGATACAACAGTTAAAGTACTAGTATAAAAGCCAGTTAAATGAGAAAAAAGTGTGATCTCCGGATTGAAAAGAAAATGCCTACCTTTTAGAGTAGCCTATACAAAAGCTCCAGCTACGAGTTGAAAAAAAAAGGATTCCAATTTCGCAATAATTTTAAGTCAAAAAACGTGGTCTTTGAATTCAGGCCACAGACTCAGTAGGCCTACGTCTTCTCGCATCGAAGTCCAGACACGAAGTCCAGAGACAAACAATAATAATCACAGCTTTACATAAAACTTACTTGGTGTCAAGTTAATCATAGTATCGAACACCTATATATATATATATAGGCCCTATATATATATATATATACTTGTAGTAAAACTAGTGGAACGCTGGTAGTTGTAACTCCGAGTTTCACGCGTTATGCGATCATCAGACATATATATATATATATGCGATCATCAGACATATATATATATATATATAAATATATATATATATATATATATATATATATATATATATATATATATATATATATATTTGTCTCAGGAGCAATGATTTTATTAAAAAAGGGAAATAATTCCCTAAATAAAGTTTACATACTAAAGAACAATACGCGCGGGACAATAAGTAGGCGAGTTTTAAACACTTTAAAAACACTTTTAAAACGTGTGACAACTCGAGACGGTCACCTCGACCCAATTTACCATTGCTTAGAAGTGGATCATCCAACGGTTTTCTCTCTTTCAAAAAAAATGATCACTAGGCTTATTCTAGCACCCAGTATGGCTCAAATTCTTGGTGGATATGTGCGCATTATAAATCTTCTGTATTATTATTATTATCATTATTATTCATTTTCCCCGTAATACACGAGTTTTTTTGGGGGTCGAGTTGTCACATGGGTCGAGTTGTCACGAGGGTCGAGTTGTCACAAGAGTCGAGTTGTCTCGTAGGTCGAGTTGTCCGTGTCGAGTTGTCACAAGGGTCGAGATGTCTTATGATCGTGTGATAAATATTTGAAGGGGTAGGCATGATCATTTTTTGAAGGAGGGGGTAGATGTGACACGTTTTGAGAGGGGGATAGGTGTTATGGGCACATCGACTGAGACCTCGATTTGTCACACCCCCACTCTTACCCCCACCCCTACTTAGACAATTTGTACTCGTCCGATCCAGGTCAATGGTCAATGTGACGGCATTGATTCACCAACGTATTCATGGTGGAGTGACCAAAATAATGTTCAAGGTGGGCGGGGCCTCGTCACTGTAACTGCTTATAATTATCTCACATTCTGACCTTTGCAATGAATTTATCATGAAACTGAATAGATAAAATAACAAGTCTGCTGTATATAGATTGCGCCTGTGATATTTAAAAATGCATTTTTGTGTGAACAATATTTAATTGTATTTCCCGCTCAAAATCATGAATTGCCATGTTGACAAAGGCAGCTAAGCGCCAGCCCCCGCCCCGCTATTAATATGAAACAGAATTAATAGCTTGTTTATTGTTTTTTTGCGGTGGACAGATACTGAAGAGTTAAAGAGGAGCTGTAAACAAATATCAATAATGGACCTTTCCCCATTTTTATAGAAGGTTTGCCATCAGTAAAGTTAACAATATAAGTGTTATTATCTCCATCCAAAGTAAAATATTTGTAAACAGTTATTTTGTCTGAATCCCCTTTTGCCTAATTGAGAAAAGCCTTGGCTTTAAGGTCCACTGGCGGGCACTAAAAACAAATTATCCCTCTGACGTTAACACGTGCAACAGTGACTACATTTTTGGTTGCCTATACTTTAGCCGACTGAAAGGTTTCACTTGCAAGGGCGACATAAAGAAGGCGATTTTTAAAAGTAATACTACCATTGATATGGCCATTTGTTTTTCCCAAGTGGACTTAAAATTTTGTTGTCTAAATTCAAGGCAAAAGTGTGTTTTTTTCACAATAATTTTACCTGGGGTTCAGATAATAAAACGTATGTTGTTTATATAGTTTCCTTTTAGTACGACATAACCGTTTCGAAATGGTGAAAGTTCAATTATTATTTTTTTGCTTAGAAAGCCTCTTTTTTATGCTCTGCATGCAGAATAAAAAATAAAATAAAAAAAACCCCACATAAACAATATTCTCAACAAACAACAACAACAACAACAACAACAACAACATCAGCAGCAGACATGAACATTTCCACGTCCCTCATAATCATTGTACCAATTTGTAAATGTATTTATATTTATGGTGGTTAAAAGAAACTGGGAACAATCAGCCTTCATAAGGGGCTCCCCACCCCACCCCACCCCACCCCACCCTATCCCCACCCTATCCCCACCCCATCCCACCCAGAAACCGTACTGTCCTTCCTCTAATTATTTTGTTGACGGATGTTTTTGTTGACGTTGTTGACGCTGTTTCGCGTCCAAAATCACCTCGATCGCCTAATCAATTCTCACGTGAATTCGCGAGTTTTACTACCAAGGCGGTAATACAAAATGTACAGTCAAGATGGCGACAGAAAGAGGACACTCTGCTGAATAACTACGGTGAAATGAAAAGGTAATACAGCCGTTTGAATCGTATGGTTTAATGTTTTGCTTCCATGAGTGATATATTTTTTCTGTAGAGATTATGAAAGGTGTGTTTGGTCAAATTTATAAAAGGAAAAAGTGGCTCAAAGCTTAGACGCAGACGTCTGTTTTGGTTTTGATGGCAGTCAGTGAAGCAGGACCCAGTGCAGTGTCAAGTAACGCCAATGAATGAGTCACACATGACACGTACCTCACAATCCCCGTTTCTCATCAACGTTAACCTAGTCTCTCACACTTAGTAAGTATATTTTACTAGGTTCTTGTGAGCTCATTCAGTGGATAAATTGTAACATTTTGGGAATTGTTTGGTCTTTGGAGTGAACGGGATGAATTTCAGTCACTACTACTAGTACTAGTAGTACTACTAGTACTACTAGTAGTACTAGCCCCACCAGTGTGGCACGGACCTGTATCCTTAGCCACACGTTGGTCTCATTCATTGCCGCTAACGGCGGGGTTTTCTAGGAATTTTCTAAATTCCAGGCGCTGAAATTGACGATATTTGCAACTATTTTGACAGGCTAGATACGTTCCTTAGATGTTGAACTATCTAGGTGCCCCCCAAAAAATTGTTATTTTACTTACATTTCGTCTCATATAGGCCCGAAAAAATTACAAGACGATCGGCATTGTGTTTCAACGAGGACGGCCATTTTGAATGAAGAGTGTGTGAATTGGGAAAACAACTTTACGACGGCTGTTTTATGTGTGCACAGACAAATTGCAAAGATGGTTCACTTCAAGCGGGGTTTGGGTCTATTTGGGGGGGCGTGAATTTCTTAATAACATTCCTGTGCTACAGGGAATGGGCCCAATTATTAACATTTTGGCCATCCATCATTATCAATAATACTGATAATATTATTACTATTATTATTTTGTTAAACAACAATATGCTATCTAGTATCAGCGATATCCTCAAACATGAAACACTTAATTGATTCGATCATTATTGCCTGTCAATGAACGGTGTTTTAAACATTTTTCTTTTGCTGAATTATATTGTGGACACAAACAAAATAAAATTAATAAGGTAAATAGACAATTGATTGAATTTTGCCCAAACACCGTCGTGTGTATAGCACTGTATTACTCGGTGCTTTCCGAGTCTCTGTGAAAAACTACACAGGCGGGACTCGGGCGGGATTCGAACCCACGACCTCCTGCTTACTAGTGCAGACATCTTAACCTCTCGACCACCGAGCTTGCCCGATGGTGATTGGCTGGCTAGAATCCTATATAGCAGCGGGTTCTGCGATATATGTACATGTAGGTTGGTAAATATGCCCTACTTATTATAGTAATTTAAATAAATAATTGAATCCAGGAACTGGGCATGTTTTATTTATTTATTAATATTTCATTTTAATTATACACAGGCCTATATTAGTTATATCACATTTTATATCACATTTTAGCACATAAAAATGCTCTGACTACCGACAACACGTGCAACCCCAAAACAGAATACTTCGCGCGCTAATATATGAGCAAGTATGTGCACACATAAAACAGCCGTCGTAAAGTTGTTTTCCCATTCACACACTCTTCATACATTCAAAATGGACGTCCTCGTTGAAACACAATACCGATCGTCTTGTAATTTTTTCGGGCCTATATGAGACGAAATGTAAGTAAAATAACCATTTTTTGGGGGGCGCCTAGATAGTTCAACATGTAAGGAACATATCTAGCCTGTCAAAATAGTTGTAAATATTGTCAATTTCAGCGCCTGGAATTTAGAAAATTCCTAGGAAACCCCGCCGTTAGCGGCAATGAGACCAACGTGTGGCTAAGGATACAGGTCCGTGCCACACTGGTGGGGCTATAGTAGTACCAACAAGTACCCGTTCAAAAATCACATCATTTCACATGCATTGAGCTGAGGCAAGTTCAAGTTGATGTAATGTTTTTATGTTACAGGTAGGCCTACAGAATTCAGACAGACTGGAAAGAATCCAAACCGCCCATATTTAATTAATTAATTTTTTTAAATTTAAACCACTAACGTTAACCAATTATAAAACTTTGGGTCTATCGATTTTTGGTGGTACAGAAAGCATAAATTATCTTTAAAATCCACTTTTATGATGGTTTTCGGAATTTATTTTCCTTGTAAAAAAATCTCCCCCACTGCGCATGTACAACAACCGTGTTGGCTACTAATGGGGAAGGTGACAAGATCAGACTGACATGAATGAGGAAGTTATTGTACAGCATACCTAAAATGCCTGATTTTATATTTCTGGAATAATTTAAAGTATATGTCCATCATCCATGTGTTCTCCACCTTACTGAGCAGGTAAGATTACAATATTGATTATAATGAACGAGAAATAGTGGCAGTTGGGTTCGACATTCTACCCGACAGACTTTTGAGACATGCAACAGTTAAGGCCGGTTCAAACTTCATACGAATGCGAACTGATGAATGCAAAGCGAAATGTGACATCAAAAGCTGATTCGCTCAAATTCACTCAAATTCACTCAAAAGTTGATCACATTTCAACTTGCGCAAAGCAATCACCGCAAATTTGTGACATACAAATTTGCTTTGCATTCGCGCGTTCGCATGAAGTATAAACCTGACTTTTGGCTGGTAGTAGGGCATAACATTATTAGCTCAATTGATTTTTGTCAACATTGTCAGTCCTGGCAGAATCCTGCCAGTGATTCTTTCCAAAAAAGTCTGTGTTTACTTTCTGAAAATGACTGTGCATTTAACCCTCCTACTTTTGGTACCTTTTTCATACAAGTTGATCCACCATTTGAAACCGTTCGCTTTTGTGGTTTTGAATGGTGAAATAACTGTGTACAGTATTGATTTTCCCAAATGGTTTTGAATGGTAGGTCAGCTAATACAAAACCTTGTTTGGATCTTTCCAAATGGTAGTACAGCTAATACAAAACCTTGTTTGGATACTTCTAAGTGGTGAATCAATGGACCCTCTATGCATTTGAATGGTAGTAAACTTGCTACCAACACTGTTCAAATGGTATCACCATGTGTGTACAAAACCAATGGGCATTTTTGAAAGTGGAAATTTTGAATGGTTTCAAATGGTCTATCAGTAGGAGGGTTAAAGGAAAGGTGCAGCATTGGTATTTGGTGACATATGTTCACTTCAACCATCTAGTTTTTCAAGAAATATATCGTGAAACTAACATGTGAAAATTTCATTACAATACATGTAGGTGGTCACGTTTTCTAGATGTTTTACAAGAAGTTGCTGGATAGGAACTTTTTAACAATAATTCTGTATTTTTTTTCGAAAATGAAAGCAATTCAGAGGAAATAATTTTTCAGGATTATTGATTATTAAAACCCTCCTATGCCCAGGCTGAAATTTGGCCCAGTAAGCACCGCACCCACAGACAGTCACTTGAGTATTTTTGGTTGCATTGCCAATTGTTCACACATGTGTATAAGAGTGCTGGAGATAGTGGCAAAGTCAAACACATTTGTGTATGTCTTACAAGTTATATGCAGAGTCACACAGAGCTGTGTATGTACTGCATAAGTTACAGTCGAGTGGTTTTGATTTGACCTCCTACCATAGCCACATGTCCTTGCATTTATTTGAGTGCACTGCACAAAGTCAATGGGTTGGGAGTGACATACAAATTTTGAGTGTCTTTGATTGTTAAACCTATACAAGGGATATTGTCATGATTGGAGCAGACTTTCAACAGGGCATGGAATCGGTGTCCGAGTTTTAGATGAACACAGTGACTGAAAATTACTGGCTCATTTATGCAGCAGCAACGGTAATTATGGCCTTACTCATGGAGTTATGGCCATGCCCTGTTTGTGGCCTTACTCTGATTCCATGCCCTGTTTGTTGATCGTGACAATATTGTCCCTTTAAAGAAAATTGGAAAAAAAAATTGTAGGAATAATAATAATAATAATAATGTGAACATTTATATAGCGCTCAAACACAGAAGAAACTGGTATCAGAGCGCTTAACAAAATACAAGGAACAAACTATACAACTACAAAAACCCAAAACAAAAAAATTAAAATAGAAAAGTCTTAAGATCTTTCTTGAACTTTGTTAATGATGTAGTGTGACGGATGTAGTGAGGCAAGTTATTCCATAGCATAGGACCAGCAGCATAAAAACCCTTGTCACCAGATTGAGTGTTGGTTTTAGGCACCGTAACTAGTCTATCATCATTGCCTGAGCGAAGTCCGGATTTCCTAGATTTGTAGGGAATGATGAGGTCTGAAAGATACGTTGGTGCCTGTTTGGTGAAACATTTGTATACAACAGTTAAAATCTTAAACACAATACGCGAGTGGACAGGCAACCAATGGAGTTGTTGGAGAAATGGCGACGCAAGATCATACTTTTTAGCCTGGAAAACAAGTTTGGCTGCACGATTTTGGAGACGCTGAAGACGTTTGATATCAGAAACATTTATACCATGAAGAAGAGAGTTAGCATAATCTAATCGCGATGTAACAAGTGCACGAACGGCGTGATGGCAAGTAGTCTGGTCAATAAACATTCTAATTTGAGATAAATTATGGATATGGAAGTTTAGTGAACGACAAATCAAGTCACATGGGTTGACATGTTCATATTTTGGTTAAATTCCACACCGAGATTTCTGACGGAGGTGGATGGCTTGATGACAATATTACCGATCTTAAGAGAGATGTCCTGCAACGTATGAGATAATCTTGGAGTGACGGCAACAAAGAATTCAGTTTTAGTGTCATTTAATTGCAGCATGTTATGCGTCATCCATGTTTTGATTTCAAGAATACAAGTGGTCAAAGTCGACAAAGCGTGTTTCACATCATTTGGGTCTCGAGGATCACAAGTAATATACACCTGGCTGTCGTCCTGCATAAAAATGAAATTTAACATTGGTATGGCGCTTAATGATGTCGGCGAATAGTGGATGTGTATAGAATGAAAAGGACTGCGGACCGATAACAGAGCCCTGCGGCAAACCAAAATCGAGAGCTTGAGGCTCGGAGTATTCATTCGCGATTTTTACTTTGCAAGTCCGGCCAGTGAGGTACGAATGAAACCAGTCGTGAACACTTCCAGTAATACCAAATATATTTGACATTCTATTTAAAAGTATAGAATGATCAATTGTATCAAAGCAGCAGACAACCAACAACACCAAGAGAACAGCCTGTCCGATTATCAAGAGCATACATTATATCACTCTTGACTCTCAACAAGGCTGTCTCAGTGCTGCTATTGGACTTGTATGCTGACTGGAATGGCTGATGCAGATTATTAACCTCCAAATGCTTGGAAACACGACGAAGAGCAGCTTTTTCAATCACTTTAGACAGAAAGGCAGTGTTTGACACAGGTCTATAGTTCTTGAGAGTGTCGTGATCAAGCGTAGGCTTTTTCAAAAGTGGTATAACAATAGCATCCTTTAGAGCTGAAGGAAAACTGCCATTCGTCAAAGATGAATTTATAATAGAAACCATAGCTGGGGTGAAAATACTCAGGTTCTTCTTCAGGAGCCATGTAGGCAGTGGATCTGTAGGAAAGAGAATCATTTCTTAAATTCAGCGTTAGAATAAATAAGAACAAATCTAAGAACATTCTCTTGTTAACGTAATAAGGCTGTGCCGGATAGTGGCAAAGTCAAACACATTTGTGTATGTCTTACAAGTTATATGCAGAGTCACACAGAGCTGTGTATGTACTGCATAAGTTACAGTCGAGTGGTTTTGGTTTGACCTCCTACCAGAGCCACATGTCCTTGCATTTATTTGAGTGCACTGCACAAAGTCAATGGGTTGGGAGTGACATACAAATTTTGAGAGTCTTTGATTGTTAAACCTATAGGAGGGTTAATACCAGTTTTAGATTTGTTTATTTATCTGTTTATTACAAATTTTGTACCTTCCCTTTAAAGTCCTACATGTAAAGTTTACCTTAGCCCTAACCCTCTAGGTATTCTGGCTAGGAACCTTCCTGAATCCTAACCCCCTATAGGTATTCTGGCTAGGAACCTTCCTGAATCCTCCAATATCCATCAAGTGCACTTTTGGAAACATGCCCTTATCTTCAGAATGCCCCATGCATTTTCGTTGATCTTTCACATTCAGCACTTATGGCCTGTACTTCTTGCCAGGTAGTAATTTTGCCCCATTAGAAGATGTGACAGCACCAGTTTCCAACAGTGCTAAAGTTTTCCCAAAAAGTGCCCCTTGGTGGATTTTGCAGGATTTGGGGGCGGTTAGAGTTAATAATTTTGTATTTTTTTCTAAAATGAAAGCAATTCAGAGGAAATAATTTTTAAGGATGATTGATACGTGTACAAACTTAACACCAATGTTAGATTTAAATTTGTTTATTTGATAATCTGGTTATTACAAATTACCAAAAAAAGTCCTACATGTAAAGTTTACCCCAGTATTAAATATCACTTGAAATATTTCTGTCCGAGTTACTATAAATGATGTAATCAATCAATGACAGAGGTTTACAAAATATGTACACTGGTCTATAAAAAAAATAAAATAAAATCTGATATTTTGAGATATCAGCAGAAACATTCTTAATATTTTTATTAACCCTAACCACCCCACATCACACAAAATGCTCTATGAGGTATTGGAGCATTTTGTGTGATTGAGGAAGGATGCTATATATTTTCTGTGTTATTTTGGGTGATTGTGGAAGGATGCTATATCTGTTCTGTGTTATTTTGTGTGATTGAGGAAGGATGCTAGATATATGTGCTGGGTGATTTTGGGTGATTGAGGAAGGTGCTACATGTACATGTGTGCTGTGTGATTTTGTGGAGGATTGAGATAGGATGGCTATGTTGTGGTTGAATAGCTCCATGCTGTAATGCATCGGAAAGGTAAGATATTCCATGGAACTACTTGTATTGTTTCAACTCATACAACTGTACTTGGCCAGCAAACAGACTATTCAATTTATACTGAGGTAAGTTTTATGCACTGGTAATAATAAAATGGCATTATTTGCATACATTTCACACCATGTATCAATTTAGGAATACAATACCAGGTGAGTTACTTTTCATATTCAAATAAGATAACATACTGTAACTTTTTGTTAAACTTTCCTATAAATGTGAGTACAAACTGCTGCGCATCCCCAGTTCACATTTTTTGTTCATAATAAAGGGATAAAGGCAAAGGGTACAGGTACATGTATGTGTGATTTTGTGTGATTGAGGCAGTGGGCACACTACACACGAAATACAGCATAATATATTGGGTGATTTTGGAGTATTCAGGAACCTTCCAAATTTTATGAAGACATTTTGTAGCATTTTGTGTGATTGAGGATGCATCCTACCTAAAAGGGCCAGGGGGTTAGGGTTAAGGCACTAACTACATCTCAATTCTTATTCATCTGAAAATTAAAACATTCCCTTGATGTTACAGTCCAACTTGTTCAACTTGCTATGCTTCCTCATGTGTATTACGATTTAGCAAACAGGGCGTCCAAAAGACACCTAAAGATAATGCTGGCTAATGCTATGCCTGTACTCTTAGTACAGAATCAGATTATTTCGCACATATATTAATTTTTTGTCTTCTGGAAACAAAAATCCCAGGTTGGAATGAATGCAAAGAGTAAGAATGCATTTTCACTAATAGTGACGAATGTTATCATTTTGTTTATTTTGTCAAATCAAAAGATAAGTAAATATATATATACTACTCAAAACAATTTAGGGAACACCGGAATAATCTCAGTTAAAGCAAGATCATTTATTTCAGGAAAACACAATGTTTCATAGAATTGATGAGAAACAACTGCACAATGAAACATGATAAAGGATGCATGTAGTGATTACACATTTCATGACATGACTACTGAAAGAGAGAGGGGGTTGCAAATGAAAATCCCGATTCATGGAACATTTCAAACCTATTTGATGTTAAAAATCCGGTGTTCCCTAAATTGTTTTGAGTATATATATAAAAATATTACAGGTGAATAAAATATTACAGATAGATGAGAGGTAACTAAGACAAAGAAATACCATGGTCCATAGACCAGCTACCCTAAATCCAGGCATACAATACTCCAATTGTGTACAATCCCATAATACGTATATATATTTATTGCTTAACCAGTTCGCTCCGGGAATAAAAAAGTTTTTCCGAACCCCATGGCGGGTTTTTTTTTTTATCGCACAAACACGACCAATGGTGCTCACCGGAGCGTGACCGGGGAGACCGCGTCTTCCACCGTATGCTTATGGCTCGTTGCCACGTCGACCGGGAATCTATACAAATATTCCCGAGAATCCTGTGGCGTGTTTAGACGCTCTCCGATCCGCTGTCCAAAAAAAAATTGCGTGTATACACGGCCTCCGACGCGAACTGGTTAACCCTCCTACTATTTCTGCACTTTAGTGGGAAGTTGCTGTAGAGGTCAAAACCAGTTTTGACTAATTGACCCAAATGTGCACACGGGGGCATTTTTGACTGGTTTTTACTGTCATTTTGACCACCCTGAGCAATACTAGACAATGCTTTTGCCAGTCAAAAACAGTTGACTCATTTTGACCTGTAAATGTACTTACTACACGCAAAGTTTGACAGTGTTTGACTTTTAAGTGCACTAGATATACCTTGGGAAGTATATCAACATTTTGACTGATTTTGACCCTTGCAGTAGTAGGAGGGATAATCTTGTGCCATTCTTCATTTCGCTGTGTGAATAAACTGCACCCACTCACAGCTTGAAAATACAGCTTATATTTACACGATATCATACAACCAAAAACTTGATGATCCTGAATAAGACTTAGGGAAGAGGGCCAAATTCGTGATACAGCCAAGCCTTTGAGAAGCTCCGGCAGACCCATGCTACCTGGCCTGCTAATCTGTCTTTTTTGAGTCTTAATAACCCTCCTATGCCCAGGCTGAAATTTGGCCCAGTAAGCACCGCACCCACAGACAGTCACTTGAGTATTTTTGGTTGCATTGCCAATTGTTCACACATGTGTATAAGAGTGCTGGAGATAGTGGCAAAGTCAAACACACTTGTGTATGTCTTACAAGTTATATGCAGAGTCACACAGAGCTGTGTATGTACTGCATAAGTTACAGTCGAGTGGTTTTGGTTTGACCTCCTACCAGAGCCACATGTCCTTGCATTTATTTGAGTGCACTGCACAAAGTCAATGGGTTGGGAGTGACATACAAATTTTGAGTGTCTTTGATTGTTAAAGGGAAACATCACCCCAGTTTTGAAATAAAATTATGTGAAGGGTGTGATGTTTCATGGAGACTGTCTTTTTATTTTTTTATGATCGGTTGTTGCAATTGCAGAAAATGATGATTTTATTAAAAATCGCTTGCCGTCACGCGGCCATTTTATTGCGCAATGTCTATTCATCCGGGACATTGTGACGTAATGACTGCACCAACAACCCGAGCGTGCTTTTTAGCTGTATGTGTACGCTAGCACAGGGAGCCCGCATTGTACACGTAACCCATAGCGATAAACACAACACGGGGTATTGTACCCTGACGCATACATAGGCTGTGCTTACCATTGGTAAATAGTGTTACCTGACTGCGTGCATGCCACGTCTCGCTCACAATCGATCCACAGACCGTGCTTGGTACACGGTCTCGAAATCTTGACGATTTGTCTAGCTTTTGGCTGCTCAAATAATCAAATTTCACGGAAACGCCTGAGCTTCTTTCAGATACCGGATCCCAAAACGTCCAGAAATTTGTAAGAAATAGACTTATTGGATCACCGAAAATGTACCATTAATATTTCCTACACTCATTCCACATACAGCTAAAAAGCACGCTCGGGTTGTTGGTGCAGTCATTACGTCACAATGTCCCGGATGAATAGACATCGCAACAAAATGGTCAGTGACGGCAAGCGATTTTTAATAAAATCATCATTTTCTGCAATTGCAACAACCGATCATAAAAAAATAAAAAGACAGTCTCCATGAAACATCACACCCTTCACATAATTTTATTTCAAAACTGGGGTGATGTTTCCCTTTAAATCTATAGGAGGGTTAGCTAATCCTGTAACAATACAGTACCTGCCAATCAACATAACCTGGGCTTCTGGAGGGCCTATCCCACTCACAAAAGACATATTAGGAGACCAGTTAGCCTGGGCCTAGTCGGGCTTCTCAAAGGCTTGGCTGTACCATGACTATGGCCCTCCTCCTTTAAAGGGTTTGCATGGTGGAAAGTGATAATTACCGTAGGTTTGCAGTTAACACCATGTAATGAAGACGGTCAGGGCACACTGACTGAAACGTCCAGTTAACCCACAGGTTCATCTTCAGAACTGCATAACTCAAGAGATTATTACATGGTGTTACCGCATACCTACTATAATTCATGATCCTGGCTAAAAAAAACAACCATTACTAATAGTACATCCTTGATGAAGACTGTGCAAAGTGGATGGGGTCTGACAATCTTGGCATTCATTAAGAACCAGCATTGGTTTACCCAGGGGGAATATATGACTCATGTTAATCACATCCTTCAAAACACTTGCACTCTTGTTTTTCTTCTGCTCAGGTCAGTAACCTTTCAATGTTCATGGATATTGTGTAGGTGAAAACTTTTAACTTTCACAAATTACTGACTTGTAATTGAACAGAAACACTTGAGGGGGGGGCGGGGGGGGGGGTGTCTAAGGAAGAGAATTGTTCTCAGAAGAAACAACTACAATATTGTAAAGGGGGGGGGGGTTATTACTAAATATATGAGTCATTGTGAATAATCTGACTGGGATTCAAGTCTCAATCCCTCCTATTTATTCAGATCACAGCATTTTGTATGATGCTGCATCAAAGAGCGTGTCTTAATTAATTTATCTTTATATTCAAGTGTAGTGAAGTAACTCTTTTAATTAAAATCTGCTGCACATGGAAGCCACTCCCAACGTTTGTGCATATAAGCCACACTAACCCTTTTAAGTAATCTTTTATGTAAAACTCCGAGGCCACTGGAGACCACTGTAAAAAAAAAATATATATATATATATATCTCCAATTACATACATGCATACGAAAACACTTGTATACCATTGTAGACCACCTTGTTCAGTCCTGTATGTCTGTGTACAGTACTTCTGTTTGATGCTGGGTATAGCCAGGGATTATAACCCATTAACCCCATGTATTTCGATACAACCTGGGAAGTAGCAGTCTGGGAATCAATGGAAGAGGATACAGCTTTTTATATCAAATATTATGAATTGTGACTCCATTTATTATTTGACATTCCCTCCCCCGCCAACATCAGCTACATGTACATGTACTTCATATCATGCTTTCATTTTTCCCCAACAGAATGGCTGGACAGCATGTCTGGACAGCATGTCTGGACAGCATACTAAATGTGCAGCTCAAAATGTGCAAAAAATATTTGCAATTTCTTTCAGACTCAGAATGATTTTTGTTGTTGTTGTGTTTCAACAGAAGTAAATGATGGACCGGTTGAGACAGAATGACCCGTATCCAGACCGGTACAGTCTGAGCCAAGATGTGACTGTAGAGGCCGAGGCAGGTCACAAAATGACCTTTGATGACACGCTGCGGTCTTCACTCGGCTCGGTGGGTGATCCCATCTGCGTCTCGACAGGGCGCAAGATAAGAAAGTAAGACCTCAACCCAATTTCCAATGACCGCCCCTGAACTTCACCCCTATCCTTATCCCTCCCCCTCTCAAGTATTTCATTTTTGGAGTTTCAAACTGAAACATTATATTTAATTTAAATACATTTTTTTTAAATTTGAGAATTTAATTTGGTAATGTTGGTAAAAAATACTTTACAAAACTTTTTTTTTTTAATTTGTAGAAAATTTTGTGATGGACCTAAAATTATAAGTGCTACCGAGATGTTTGTTTGGTGATTTATTTTTACTTGGCCTAATAAGTAATCATATAGACCCCCCCCCCCCCCCGAAAAAAATGGGTTTACTCTTGTTTTGCCCTCTATATCAGTTACTGTTATGGAGGTGGTGGGGGTTAGGGGGTCTGTTCACTTGTGCTACAGACTTGTTCAAATGGCTGGCTCTAGCATGTTGCCAGGCAGTCTATTACACGTATTATTGTCTTAGCCAGTAGTCATTTCCTGATCCTAAATGGCCAATTTCCTTGGTTTAAAGCTATTTGGAGTTGAGCCATTGGGAGACCGAGACCTCATATCGAACATGAACGAACAGCTGTTGGTATGGTCTGACTGTAGTTGAAATTAGCCTGTAAGCAGTACATTGATAACAAGTGTGTGTCAGGTGTCAGGTGTGGCTGGATCCATGAAAAAAAGGTCCCATAGCTCTCATCTTGATACAAATTATGAACCAGGCCTGTGAATTCTCAGGATTTTTTGCAATTTCAGGATTTTTTGCAAATCTCCCTTTGCCTCAAAATGTTCTTGAAAGAAGAGAAGTAGCCACCAAGGAAAGAAGTAGCCTGTATTGTGTCCAAACCTCCAGTTTCTTGTTTGTGGGGATGTGGAGAGTCTGTAAATCCTACAAAATTAAACATCCAGGAGGTTCAGGGGTCTTTGTCCTTTAGACCCAAAAAATCTTTTGATTCATTTCAAATCATAATTGTCATGTCTGGATTTGAGTTGATAGTTTTTATCGACTTTGTCCAGTGGATCACTGTTAATTTTAAACCCTATTGTGCACTGTACACGTATAACTTTAGGCCCTAAAGGTTTTCTGGGGAAACAAATTTATTGTGGTTTCTTCAAAATTTATTTTCAATGGGAGACTTTTGAGAAGCTATTGGCAGCAGACTTACTGGTCCTTAAGGTGCTCAGGTTTTTTTTAACCCTAACTCCCTAAGCATTTTTACTAGAAACCTTCCTCAACCTATCAAATCCCAACACCATGGTTGACTGTTGCTGGTTTACAGTACTCAACCCATCAAACTCCAACAGTCCACTTGCCATAACAGTACTCAACCCGTCAAACTCCAACAGGCCCTTAGCTGTTGGATTTTGATTGAGTGGGTACACATGGCGCAAAGTAATGTTTGAACACTGGAGTCACACAGTACTCAACCCATCATAATCCAACAATTGTTTTCATGCTAAAAAAACTTAACTATACAAAAACTAAAACACCCTATGGAATAAATGCCTTTATCAGTTGTTTATTACAGCAGGTTGCATACACACACTCTCTCCACTCAAAGTCTAACAATGTTACATGCTAGTAGAACCACCGTCCTCACTCAATCAAAATCCAACACTGTTACTGCACACATACAGTACTCATCCAGCCATATTCCAACACTTTACACATGACATATCAGAAGTACACAGTACTCAACCCATCAAACTCCAACAATCCCTGGTGTTGGAGTTTGGCTGGATGGGGATCGTTAGGGTTAAAGAAAAAAATAAAATAAAAATGGAAAACCATTTCATTTCTCAGGATGTGTACCATCTTAACACTAATTATGTGTTTCTAATCTGTGATACATGTATGGCCCAGGGCCAGGGACCCTCCCTGCATGCATGGAGCAATAAAAAATGTCCACTGACCTTGCAATACCTACAATAAACCTGGATGTGCATGTACTAAAAGGCAAGTAGGCCTAGTAACCTCAATCCTCCAGAATCATTTTTTGGACAGACCAACATGTACAATGTAACATCAATCATCCATTTTCATCCAATGTCTGATCACCTCGATCCTCCATTATCCACCAAGCAAATATTTGCCCTCAATCCTTCTAAATCCTTCACCACTGCAATTTTCTAATAACCTCAATCCTTCAAAATCTTCAAAATTAGATGATAACTTGATAACCTGGTAATTACCATTTAAATATTTCTGAGGACGATCAGAGCACACTGATCGAAACGTCGAGTTGTACCTCCAGTACCTCTAATTACTACTCAATTGAGAATTTCACATGGTGTCACCTCAATTAGTCTTACTTTATCTTCCTCACCATGCAAAGCTACAAGTTTGACCTTTTTTTGTTTTGTTTTTGCAGAGATGTACCGGTAGAGGATAGCATGATGTCATCACAGATGTCCATTATGAGTGCACAGAGCACTTCATCCTTAGGGATCCTACAGCTTGACTCAATGACAGGTGAGTTAACCTAAGGACAGAAATGTGCTCCAAACAAAACCATGTAATAATAGGTTTCCTCGATTAGGTTTTTTGGGTTTGCCCTTCACACTGACGTATGTACGAAAGTGCTGTATATTCAGTGCTTTTCAAGTGTCTGAGGAAAAAAATTCCACATGCGACTCGGGCGGGATTCGAACTCACGACTTCCTGCTTACTAGAGCAGATGTCTTACCGCTTGACCACCGAGCTTGCCCGATGACGATAGGTCAGCTAGAATATGTTTCCTGTCGACACAGGATAAGTTTGAGTGCTGACTTGTGGTTGACTTATGGTCAGTAAATGCTGCCAAAAAAAATATGCGTGTCTCAATTATTCCTGGAAAGACGTCTGCACTAGTTAGCAGGATGGAGTGGGTTTGATTCCCGTCAGAGTTGGCTGTGAATTTAGTTTTTTTGGCAGACACTCGGAAGGCACCGAGTAAACAGTGCTTTATGGACAAATCAAGTCAAATTTTCAAAAACCTCAATTATGTTATGATCGAATGATGATAATTGACCAAAGAATCATGTCAGTGGTTTCCCACAAAAGTTATTTAATAGTTATTTAATAGTTCTAGAACCAGGAGGAGATGCCAACTCCAGTTATATCTCAGAATCAAGCCTTCCACTAAATTTGGAATACAACAGCTTTCAGCTCGGAACTCTTCAGGTGTTTGCGAACCGCTTATAAATTATTTGTGATGTTGAATGTTTGTACATGATTGATTGATTGATCTAGATCTGTCGATGAGTCTTCTTCAACTTGATGGTAGTTTCAACCAGTCACGTTTTAGCAATGGTTTCCTAGACGGCCAAGAGAATCATACCAGCGAGATAAACGGTGACTTTGAACCAGGTCAGTTCAGGGCATCTTGCCCATCTTGTGCTGCATTGATTCATTGAATCAGGTTTTGTGTGGTCATGTGAAGTCATTTTGTACAGTGTTTTTTTTTTTTTTGGGTCCGGTTGTGGGAAAGTCACATTTAAAGGGAAGGTACAACATTGGTAATGTTGGCAAAACTGCTTCTATGAGTATGCTTACTCTCTTTGAATCAAGATATACATTGAAGGGAAGGTACAACATTGGTAATGTTGGCCAAACTGCTTCTATGAGTGTGCTTACTCTCTTTGAATCAAGATATACATTACCAATGATGTACCTTCCCTTCAATGTATATCTTGATTCAAAGAGAGTAAGCATACTCATAGAGGCAGTTTAGCCAACATTACCAATGTTGTACCTTCCCTTCAATGTATATCTTGATTCAAAGAGAGTAAGCATACTCATAGAAGTAGTTTTGCCAACATTACCAATGTTGTACCTTCCCTTCAATGTATATCTTGATTCAAAGAGAGTAAGCACACTCATAGAAGCAGTTTTGCCAACATTACCAATGTTGTACCTTCCCTTCAATGTATATCTTGATTCAAAGAGAGTAAGCACACTCATAGAAGCAGTTTTGCCAACATTACCAATGCTGTACCTTCCCTTCATTGTATATCTTGATTCAAAGAGAGTAAGCATACTCATAGAAGCAGTTTTGCCAACATTACCAATGTTGTACCTTCCCTTCAATGTATATCTTGATTCAAAGAGAGTAAGCACACTCATAGAAGCAGTTTTGCCAACATTACCAATGCTGTACCTTCCCTTCATTGTATATCTTGATTCAAAGAGAGTAAGCACACTCATAGAAGCAGTTTTGCCAACATTACCAATGCTGTACCTTCCCTTCATTGTATATCTTGATTCAAAGAGAGTAAGCACACTCATAGAAGCAGTTTTGCCAACATTACCAATGCTGTACCTTCCCTTCATTGTATATCTTGATTCAAAGAGAGTAAGCATGCTCATAGAAAAAAGATATACATTAACCCTTTAACTGTTTTATACAGTGTTTTATACAGTGGTGCATTTTCCAGTTCTGTACCATAACCGTCACAAATCCTCCAAAATCCTCTTTGCTAAAGTGAAGGATTTTGAAGGATTGAGGCTACATGCTCTTTGCTAAAGTGAAGGATTTTGGAGGATTGAGGTTATTAGGCATACTTGCCTTTCCATGGTACATGTACATCTATGTTTGTTGTAGTGATTGCAAGGTCAGTGCTTGGGTCAGTGGACACTGTTTATTGCTCCATGCATGCAGGAAGGGTCCCTGGCCATGTATCACAGATTAGAAACACATGTGCTTGCTTTACTACTGAAAGATTTTGGAGGATTCAGGTTATGTGTAAGCCAATGGGCCTAGGGAGTTAGGGTTAATAACCCAACATTTTTGGAAAGCTCTGTTTTTTTTCTCTTTCGTTTTATAATAATAATAATAATAATAATAATAAAGATTTTTAGCGCGCACATATCCACCCTGCTGGGCGCTCAAGGCGCGGAAACAAAGAAAAAACATTAATACAAACAATATACAATGATAGCATAGGGAAAAAAATTATGTACCGAGATACATGTACCTACAATGCAATTACAAATATACATCATCTTTGAAGAGTTGTGACATAAGATGAGTTTTAAGCATCGACTTGAATCTGGTTATACTATGACAAGATTTGAGTTTAGTTGGAAGATGATTCCAGAGTCTCGGAGCTGCGACAGAAAACGACCTGTCACCCCAGTTCCGTTTTGAAGTTGGTTCCTTTAGGAGTGACATGTTGCTGGAGCGCAAATTGCGTGATGGAGTGTAGACTTTAAGCAGTTCAGAAATATAAATTGGAGCAATGTTATTAAAAGAGTTGTGAACAATTAGCATAAGTTTAAAAACAATTCTCTGTGAAACAGGAAGCCAGTGCAGTTCTTTCAAGATTGGCGTGATATGGCATGACTTTCTGGACAAAGTCACTACACGAGCTGCTGTGTTTTGTATGTGCTGAAGACGAGATATTTGATTCTGCGGGAGACCGTAAAGGAGAGCATTCCCGTTATCGAGCCGTGATGTGACAAACGCATGTATAATTTGTTCAGCAGCACTTTCATTCAAGTATTTCCTAATTCGGCTTATATTTCTGATATGAAATGATGATATGCGAACAATGTTGGAGATATGTGGTTTTAAAGTCATTGTCGAGTCAAATATAACACCCAAATTACGTGCATGTAATGAGGGGTTATCTGCAGTCACCAATTGTAATAAATGGAAGAGAAACTTTAGACAATTGCTGACGTGATCCAAATAGAACAAATTCTGTTTTTTCATCGTTCAATTTCAGGAAGTTTTGTCTCATCCAACTTCGAATCTCTTGAATACATTTCTCCAGTGTTTTAATGCAGGAATCGGCAGGTTCTTGAGAAGATTTAAAAGTAATGTAAAGCTGCGTGTCATCAGCGTAGACATGGTAATTTAAATTATACTTCAAAATGATATCACGAACTGGAAAGGTATAAACAGTAAACCACTGTGGGCCGAGTACAGAGCCTTGGGGTACAGAATAGTCAAGAGTAACAGGCTCGGAAATAGCGTTACCAATACAAACATGCTGAGGCCTATTTAAAAGGTAGGACTTACACCAATCCAGGGCTGTGTCATGTATTCCAAGACGATATTGAAGGTGGGAGAGAAGGATTTTATGATCGACCGTGTCAAAAGCGGCGCTTAAGTCTAACAAAACTAATGCAGTGATTTTCCCCTCATCCATGGCAGATAAAATGTCATTGTTGACGCGAAGAAGAGCAGTTTCCATTCCATGAAATGGTTTGTAGGCTGACTGAAATGTGTCCGACAGGTTATTAGCACGAATATGGTCAGAGATCCGTGATGAAACAACTCGCTCGATTGTTTTTCCAAGGTACTTTAAATTCGCTACTGGTCGGTAATTTTTGAAAACTTCCTTGTCCAAATTGGGTTTCTTTAGGAGTGGTTTAACATGAGCAACCTTCTGGCTATTAGGGAAACAACCGGAAGAAAGAGATCTGTTTACAATAATTGTGATATACTTAGCAAACACATCAATATTTTGTTTTATTAGCGAAGTTGGCACTGGATCAAGTTCACATGATTTTGATGGCGATTTCATGATGAGTTTCTTGATCTCCGTAACACTAGTAGGCTCAAACATGGACAGTCTACATTGTGGATCCTTACGTGATGGTGTTTGTGATAGAATGGCAGGTACTGAGGGAAAAGAATGACGGATATTCTCAATTTTTGTGACAAAAAAGTTTGAAAAAGCATTTGCGAGGTCCTGATCGGAGTGTGTAGATGGAAGTACTGGAGCTTTGGGTTTATGAAGCAGCTTTTCAACAATGTATAAAGAGTTTTTTCTGATCACCAGAGCTATCTTCCACAAGAGATGAGTAGTGAGTTATTTTTGCCTGGTTAATCATGTTCTTCACAATATCACGTTGGTTACAGTATTCTTGCCGATGTACTCCAAGTTTCCCATTGTCACGCCATCTTCGCTCAAGTTGACGGCGGATTTTTCTTGCAGCACGGATATCATCATTGAACCAGGGGGATTCAGATTGTAGCTTAACAGTTCGAGTTTTTTGCAGAGCATGATCATCCAAGATGTTACGGACAGTAGATTCAAATAGACTGACACAAGAATCCAAATTCGCCTGAATATAGTCAAGTTGATAGTATGTCATGACCTACATATCATGAAATCTATGGAAATCCGTTGCCATGGTAACAATTCAACAGCATACAAAAATGTTTTGACCCTAGCAGAGTGCTGTTTTTAGTTGTATAAATTCCAATATCATTTGTATAAACATTTTTGAGAAGTCTTTCTAAAATTGTATTGAAAGATCTTTTTGAAGTGTTATTTATTTCATTTTTTTAATATTAACCTTAACCCCTCGAACTGTTTTGGCTATGAACATTCTGTAATTAGGACACTCAGCATCATGCAAAGTATCCCTGTCTGGGTTATACAGTACACAGTCAATCAAAATCAAACAAACCCTGCTATTGGAGTTTGAATGGTTTGGGGTGGTTAGGGTTAATATGATAATTTATGGTACTGTACTGTCCAGCAATCTTGGATAGACCACTGGGTATAGGTAAAGATGGAAACATAACAATCTGAGAGGCAATACTGTAGTTATAAAATTATTTGACCTGCTCATTGTGTTTTGTACACTTGAGGTGAACGAGGCAACGCAACCGGAGGAGACTCAATTGGAAGCAGTGAGATTGATACAGAGGATGAATTAGAGGCAGTCAGGAGAGTAAGTAATCTAGAAGTAAGGCTGTATTTTATACAAACATCGGTAAACTGTCACTATGTCTATGCAGTCTTTATGAGAATCAAGAACGTCTAGGAAGACGATCGAGGATTGGCAACTAACAACAAGCTGTTGATTTGAATTTTTTGTCTTTATACACCGACTTGTCTATGAAACACTGTATACTTGGTGCTGCGACAAAAAACAACAAAAAACCTCCACTTGTGACTCGGGCAGGACTCGAACCCACAACATTCTGCAGTAGTGCAGATGTCTTAATCTTTCGACCACCGAGCTTGCCCAAATGACGACAGGCACGCTAGAATCACAATTACCACAATTTGCAT
Organism: Zoroaster sp. YZ-2022; assembly: GCA_029582265.1. Taxonomy (NCBI): domain Eukaryota; kingdom Metazoa; phylum Echinodermata; class Asteroidea; order Forcipulatida; family Zoroasteridae; genus Zoroaster; species Zoroaster sp. YZ-2022. Next base: position 14,097,157 of record CM055822.1, read on the forward strand.
TATATGAAATTCATGTGTTGGGATATTGAACAACATTGTCTTTGTTAACTCAGATGGTAAGATGGCACTGGCACAGTTTCCAGAGTTTCCAGATTTAAATCTGAAATCTGAAAGAAAAAAAATTGTGACATCCAAAGTAATTTTTCATCACTTTTTAAAGGAAAATGCAAGACGTGTCCTCTACCCTCCCACACCGGCAGACAGGGACAGCCTCCATGCCGGTGACGGTGGTGAAAGCAGCAGTAGCAGTGACGACACCCACCACTCCCGGCCCGGCTTAGAAGGGGGAAGCTCGGACGAGCACGACCCCACCCTACCTTCCTCCCCCCTGCATGAGATGAGCATGCGCCAGTCAGCAGAAGGGGAGGTGGTCAACTCCCCGCTCCTTGGGGACGGGGGAGGCGGCGGTGATGGCATGAGTGATGGGGAAACCGGGAGTTCACTGACGGCGCCATCTGTTGTTAGCGGAGGGGCCAGTGGCAGGCCTGATGGTGGGAATAGGAGGGTATTTTTTCGGTCGTGGAGTAGCCAGTCTGGATATAGCGATCAGGAGAGAAATATTGAGGTATGGCTGAAAAAATAACACCATTGTTATTTTGATTTGATTTGATATTTTGCTTCTGAAACGGCTTCCTGAAAGCGGCTTTTGGTAAAATCACAATTTTTCTAAAACAAAAGCACCTAAGGCAGAAATATTCAAGGCGATGTTTGATACCATCGTAAACTTTACACCAAGTAAGTTTTATGTAAAACTGTGAACATTTATGTTTTTCAGGATTACCAGTGGTGTGTAGTAAAAAACAATGTAATGAACAGTTTTTTTTGACAGAAACTTAAACCTTCTTATTCCTCCAGGGCTCAGTTGTAAATGATCCTCAACAGACGCCGACTCCAGAAATGTCCCGCCTCGCCCCTCACTTCCTTCTGCCCTCTGCTGCCCCCCGTTCCGCCAGTTCAGCGACGGACCTGACAACCAGCCCCGAACTCCGCCCGTTGAGCAGTGCCAGCAGCTTCCATTTTGAGGAGGGGTTTTTTGGCTCCTCTCAGGAGGGGCTGCACCAGAGGTTCTGGAACAGTGGCATGTTGGATGGACCCATGACCGAGGAGGACAGGAGAGGGAACGGTATCGCGGAAGACGAGGAGGATATGGATGGGGACAAGACACTGATCTCTGCATCAGAGACAAGATGGGATGAAGCTGTAGACGAGGTAAAGATGTTTATTACCACTGATGTTGCAGTGTTAATGAGAAGTTGAGAAGCTTGAAACCTTCCTGAATCCTCCAAAATCCATCAGCGCACTTTTGGAAACATGCTCTTATCTTCAAAATGCACCGTGCATTTCCGTTGATCTATTATATTCAGCACTTATGGCCTGTACTTCTTGCCAGGTAGTAATTTTGCCCCATTTGAAGAGGTGAAAGTACCACTTTCCAACAGTGCTGAATTTTTCCCGAAAAGTGCCCCTTGGAGGATTTTGCAGGATTTGGGGGTGGTTAGGGTTAAAGAAGTATTGCCCATGTTTTACACAGTTTGACCGATTATTTCTGGTAATTTTTGTTTTGTTTTGGTTTTGTCGGAAAACATTGCTATTTTACTTGACGAAAAAGAACAAAATCCTTTAAAATTACACATTTCACAACATAATCGTGATAAGCATGTTTTGCAGTAAATGTGTACTGAAATGTATTTTCATTTCTAAAAGGAAATTCACGATGATCTGAAAAATAAATAAGAATTGCCAGAAATGATCCCAAAAATACATCTTTAAGAAAATAGCTCAAGATTCTCTTACCTTTTGGCATTTCAGGAAAGTCATTTTGTTTGAGGAGAGTCATAAATATTTTTTTTTAAATAAGTTTTTCCCCAAAGGGATAATATGAGCAGATTTATGGGAAAAAACAAATAAACGTAGAGACAAAGATTTATAAACCATTTGAAATTTTTCTTGTGTTGTATCAGAAGTCTATTACCTACCTACCGTGGAGTGCCATGGTCGAGCGGTTTTTATGTTCTGATGGCTGAGTCATCAGAATGTGGGTTCGAATCCCAGCTGTGACCGGGGTGCTTGTGTCCTTGAGCAAGACACTTTACCATAATTGCTTCTCTCCACCCAGGGGTAAATGGGTACCTGTGAGGGCAGAGTTGGTTGTTGTGTTTGATTAGCCCTATATGCGCTGCAATGGCAGCAATTGAGCTGTATACTTCCCAGGGAGCCGAGTTGGTTTCAGGAATGATTTATGAGCCTGATGAGCAGGGGTAATAATATAATGTGCCTTGAGCACCAGTTTGGTGGATACGTGCGCTACATAAGTCCACATTATTATTATTACATGAAGTGTGCCAGCCTGCTGTAAATCCACACTACTCCAAATGCGCGCCCGCACAATGAGTATGGTTATGAGGATTGGTACCCTGCTCGCAGTGCCATAAGGCATCATGTGATTAGACGCCTGACGCAATCTTAAACTAGACAATGACAAACTATCTGTGGCGCGTACAATTGGCGTACGCGCTAAACTCTAAGGTGCGCACGCGAGATACAGTTCTCTCAAACCGCCGGTTAAGTCTCTCAGACTGCACTGCGTCTTTTTGAGACCTTGCGCGTCAGTCTTTGGAACAGTACGTCATGAATGGCCCAAAACCATTGTTCTTGGAGTACTATGCCATGGACTAGGATAGTACACGAGTGGCACACTTCATGTAGGTAACAGACTTTTGGTACTGTGCCGTGGACTAGGTTAGTACACGAGTGGCACACTTCATGTAGGTAACAGACTTTTGGTACTGTGCCGTGGACTAGGTTAGTACACGAGTGGCACACTTCATGTAGGTAACAGACTTCTGGTACTATGCCGTGGACTAGGTTAGTACACGAGTGGCACACTTCATGTAGGTAAGAGACTTCTGGTACTGTGCCGTGGACTAGGTTAGTACATGAGTGGTACACTTCATGTAGGTAAGAGACTTCTGGTACTGTGCCGTCGGACTAGGTTAGTACACGAGTGGCACACTTCATGTAGGTAAGAGACTTCTGGTACTGTGCTGTGGGACTAGGTTAGTACACGAGTGGCACACTTCATGTAGGTAAGAGACTTCTGGTACTATGCCGTGGACTAGGTTAGTACACGAGTGGCACACTTCATGTAGGTAAGAGACTTCTGGTACTGTGCTGTGGGACTAGGTTAGTACACGAGTGGCACACTTCATGTAGGTAAGAGACTTCTGGTACTGTGCCGTGGACTAGGTTAGTATATGAGTGGTACACTTCATGTAGGTAAGAGACTTATGGTACTGTGCCGTCGGACTAGGTTAGTACACGAGTGGCACACTTCATGTAGGTAAGAGACTTCTGGTACTGTGCCGTGGACTAGGTTAGTATATGAGTGGCACACTTCATGTAGGTAAGAGACTTATGGTACTATGCCGTCGGACTAGGTTAGTACACGAGTGGCACACTTCATGTAGGTAAGAGACTTCTGGTACTGTGCTGTGGGACTAGGTTAGTACACGAGTGGCACACTTCATGTAGGTAACAGACTTCTGGTACTATGCCGTGGACTAGGTTAGTACACGAGTGGCACACTTCATGTAGGTAAGAGACTTCTGGTACTGTGCTGTGGGACTAGGTTAGTATATGAGTGGTACACTTCATGTAGGTAACAGACTTCTGGTACTATGCCGTGGACTAGGTTAGTACACGAGTGGCACACTTCATGTAGGTAATAGACTTCTGGTACTGTGCCGTGGACTAGGTTAGTACACGAGTGGCACACTTCATGTAGGTAAGAGACTTCTGGTACTATGCCGTGGACTAGGTTAGTACACGAGTGGCACACTTCATGTAGGTAATAGACTTCTGGTACTATGCCGTGGACTAGGTTAGTAGTACACCAGTGGCACACTTCATGTAGGTAAGAGACTTCTGGTACTGTGCTGTGGGACTAGGTTAGTACACGAGTGGCACACTTCATGTAGGTAAGAGACTTCTGGTACTATGCCGTGGACTAGGTTAGTACACGAGTGGCACACTTCATGTAGGTAAGAGACTTCTGGTACTGTGCCGTGGACTAGGTTAGTATATGAGTGGTACACTTCATGTAGGTAAGAGACTTATGGTACTGTGCCGTCGGACTAGGTTAGTACACGAGTGGCACACTTCATGTAGGTAAGAGACTTCTGGTACTGTGCTGTGGGACTAGGTTAGTACACGAGTGGCACACTTCATGTAGGTAACAGACTTCTGGTACTATGCCGTGGACTAGGTTAGTACACGAGTGGTACACTTCATGTAGGTAACAGACTTCTGGTACTGTGCTGTGGACTAGGTTAGTACACGAGTGGCACACTTCATGTAGGTAACAGACTTCTGGTACTATGCCGTGGACTAGGTTAGTACACGAGTGGCACACTTCATGTAGGTAACAGACTTCTGGTACTATGCCGTGGACTAGGTTAGTACACGAGTGGCACACTTCATGTAGGTAAGAGACTTCTGGTACTGTGCTGTGGGACTAGGTTAGTACACGAGTGGCACACTTCATGTAGGTAACAGACTTATGGTACTATGCCGTCGGACTAGGTTAGTACACGAGTGGCACACTTCATGTAGGTAAGAGACTTCTGGTACTGTGCTGTGGGACTAGGTTAGTATATGAGTGGTACACTTCATGTAGGTAACAGACTTCTGGTACTATGCCGTGGACTAGGTTAGTACACGAGTGGCACACTTCATGTAGGTAATAGACTTCTGGTACTGTGCCGTGGACTAGGTTAGTACAGGTGGCACACTTCATGTGAGTAAGAGACTTCTGGTACTATGCCGTGGACTAGGTTAGTACACGAGTGGCACACTTCATGTAGGTAATAGACTTCTGGTACTATGCCGTGGACTAGGTTAGTACACCAGTGGCACACTTCATGTAGGTAAGAGACTTCTGGTACTGTGCTGTGGGACTAGGTTAGTATATGAGTGGTACACTTCATGTAGGTAACAGACTTCTGGTACTATGCCGTGGACTAGGTTAGTACACGAGTGGCACACTTCATGTAGGTAATAGACTTCTGGTACTATGCCGTGGACTAGGTTAGTACACCAGTGGCACACTTCATGTAGGTAATAGACTTCTGGTACTGTGCCGTGGACTAGGTTAGTACACGAGTGGCACACTTCATGTAGGTAACAGACTTCTGGTACTGTGCCGTGGGACTAGGTTAGTACACGAGTGGCACACTTCATGTAGGTAACAGACTTCTGGTACTGTGCCGTGGGTAGGCTTGGGCGGTTCCACAATTTCTGGAACCGGTTCGGTAAAAAAAAAAAGACTCAGTTCCGAGTCGGAACCGATTCCAAGAGATTCAAAGAAAAACATGTGAAACGAAAGAGTTCCAATTTTCAACCGCAAATGCAGTGATGATAATGTTGTTTAATTTAAAATATGTTTCAGAAACTTTAAAGAAACTTTTTGGAAGCGTTAAGCTAAGTTAGAGATTTGTTTCCATTATCCTACTGTTAGCAAACAACGTTACAAGCCGTGCGAGTACATGCCATGGCTTTGCATGCACATGCTTCAGGGGTTGGAGCAATTAAGCAATTATACCACCCCCTATGCACAAGGTACCGAACTACCGTCCATGCCTATTGAAATTACATTAAGAACACTAGCAATATGACTAACTTCGTCACAAGATTATCCATATTACGGGGCCACCTTGATCATTCTACTTCACAAGACACGTGCTGTCAACATTTTTAACAACATTTCCATAACCAAAGTATCCATGTTATGGGGCCAATTTATAAACAGGGGTTGGAGCAATTAAGCAATTGCACCACCCCCTACAAGGTACCGTACTACCGTCCATGTCGTATTGCCGTGTTGAAAGAACACAAGCAACATGACTGTTAACTTCGTCACAAGTTTATCCATATTACGGGGCCCCCTTGATCACTCCACTTCTCAAGACACGTGCTGTCAACATTTTTAACAACAACTCCATTATAACCAAAGTATCCATGTTATGGGGCCACTTTATATAAACAACTCAGTGACGCACAATGATACTACTAACGCACAGACATTGCAGTTTGCTTCAGTTGCATGTGTGGCAACTTCACAAGTTTGCTTCGGTCTAGAGTTACATTTTGTCGGTCACTCATCAAAGAGAATCGGGTATTTTGACTGGAGCCGGTTCTCGGCTCTAGAGTTGGAACTCAGACAACTGCGTATTTCAATTGGAGCCGGGTTGGTCCTCAGAGTCGGGTATTTTGCTGGAGCCGGATCTGACTGGGATTCGGCTCCCAGCCGGCTCTGGGACTCGGTTCTCGGAACCGGGTATTTGAAGGACTCGGTTCCGGAACCGACTCTTGCGAGTACCCGGTTCTTTAAAAGAGTGGAACCGCGGTTCCGATTCTCAATTTGGAATCGGGTAGAACCGGGTACCCGCCGGAACCGCCCAAGCCTAGCCGTGGGACTAGGTTAGTACACGAGTGGCACACTTCATGTAGGTAACAGACTTCTGGTACTGTGCCATGGACTAGGTTAGTACACGAGTGGCACACTTCATGTAGGTAAGAGACTTCTGGTACTGTGCCGTGGACTACGTTAGTACACAAGTGGCACACTTCATGTAGGTTACAGACTTCTGATTGTATGTATTTTAATACTATTTGTGGAAATTATTTATATTTCTCAAATAAATGTAGTTCATTATCATTAGTCTACTTGGGTTGGGTTGAAACCCATTTTTATTCAATATTTCCGTTCCGTGTTTAGTTTGAGGTGAACGATGATGATGATATAAACACCGAGAGAGACATCCTTCAGATCCAAGAAATGATGAGGAATTTTGGAGACGACTCGCCTCTGAGTCACAGCGGGGGGAAGATCTTTAATCCTTTTGACAACACGCAAGACGACACCCAAGAAAATGGCATCCAGGATTTGAACTTTTCTGAATTTGACGGTGAATTTATGGGACAAGGTGAGACAGACAGGTGTTAGGTGTTTAATAATAATAATAATAATAATAATAATAATAATAATAATAATGTATAGATTTATATAGCGCACGTATCCACCAACTAAGTGGCGCTCAAGGCGCATTATATTATTATCCCTGCTCATAAGGCTCATAAGGCTCATAAATCATTCCTGAAACCATCTCAGCTCCCTGGGGAGTATACAGCTCAATTGCTGCCATTTCTAGCGCATAGAGAGCAAACCATCTCTGCCTTCACAGGTACCCATTTAACCCCTGGGTGGAGAGAAGCAATTATGGTTAAGTGTCTTGCTCAAGGACACAGGTGTCACGGCCGGGGCTCGAACCCACACTCTGCTGCTGGCAACACCAGAACTTGAGTTCAGTGCGCTAGACCACTCGGCCACGACAATCCACTTTTCGTGCATTATACAACACACGGGACCTACGGCTTTACGTCCCATCCGAAGGACGAAGCAATTATGGTTAAGTACCTTGCTCAAGGAGAAAAGTGTCACGACCGGGGCTCGAACCCACACCCTGCTGCTGGCAACACCAGAACTTGAGTTCGGTGCGCTAGACCGCTCGGCCACGAGAACGAAGGGAAGGTACAACATTGGTGATGTTGGCAAAACTGCTTCTAACCATATGCTTACTCTCTTTGAATCACCGTTAACCCTATCCCCCCTAGCTATTTTGGCTAAGAACCTTCCTGGATCTGCCAAAATCCAACACCGTGCAGTAACACTACCACTCAACTGTTGGACTTAGCTGGAATTGGGACACCCGGCCCCCATGTAAAGTATCCCTATACAGTACCGAGTCCATCAAAATCCAACACCGTGCAGTAACACTGCCACCCAACTGTTGGACTTAGCTGGAATTGGGACACCCGGCCCCCATGTAAAGTATCCCTATACAGTACCGAGTCCATCAAAATCCAACACCGTGCAGTAACACTACCACCCAACTGTTGGACTTAGCTGGAATTGGGACACCCGGCCCCCATGTAAAGTATACCTATACAGTACCGAGGTCCATCAAATCCAACACCGTGCAGTAACACTGCCACCCAACTGTTGGACTTAGCTGGAATTGGGACACCCGGCCCCCATGTAAAGTATCCCTATACAGTACCGAGTCCATCAAAATCCAACACCGTGCAGTAACACTGCCACCCAACTGTTGGACTTAGCTGGAATTGGGACACCCGGCCCCCATGTAAAGTATCCCTATACAGTACCGAGTCCATCAAAATCCAACACCGTGCAGTAACACTACCACCCAACTGTTGGACTTAGCTGGAATTGGGACACCCGGCCCCCATGTAAAGTATCCCTATACAGTACTGAGTCCATCAAAATCCAACACCGTGCAGTAACACTACCACCCAACTGTTGGACTTAGCTGGAATTGGGACACCCGGCCCCCATGTAAAGTATACCTATACAGTACCGAGTCCATCAAAATCCAACACCGTGCAGTAACACTACCACCCAACTGTTGGACTTAGCTGGAATTGGGACACCCGGCCCCCATGTAAAGTATCCCTATACAGTACCGAGTCCATCAAAATCCAACACCGTGCAGTAACACTACCACCCAACTGTTGGACTTAGCTGGAATTGGGACACCCGGCCCCCATGTAAAGTATCCCTATACAGTACCGAGTCCATCAAAATCCAACACCGTGCAGTAACACTACCACCCAACTGTTGGACTTAGCTGGAATTGGGACACCCGGCCCCCATGTAAAGTATCCCTATACAGTACCGAGTCCATCAAAATCCAACAAACCCAGCTGTTGGCAGTTTGAAAGGTTTGGAGTGGTTTAGGGTTAAACAACCGACCTGTAAAAGTTTCGGCTTATGTCGTGTCATTAACAAGAAATAAGGAAAATGCTTATAAATTGTTTGTATTCATTCTAATGTGATTTATGAAAGAGTACCATTTCATCACTTGAAACTGGAAATTATTTGACGTCTCTTTAAAGGGACAGCACCTCAGACAAAATTATTTCTAAGGGAAGATTGATACCATCATCAGCTTTATACCAAGTAAGTTTCATATGACATAAAACACAATAAAGGGGGACACTTTCCTACCGTCACGTTAGCAGTTTTTCTAATGGTTGTAATTTTTTTTTAAATATCTGAAACCACCCAAAAAGAATTTCAACATTTGAATAGACATGCATGCTTTTTGAGTTGATTATTACTATTATTTTTTTAATTACCCTAAAATTTCCATCAATAAATGGACGGAAAAGTGAGGTAACTTTTTCCGTCCAATTTTTATGGAAATTTGAGGGTAAAAAAATAAAAAAAAAAAATAAAAAATAAAATAAATCAACTCAAATTAGTTCTAGTATAAGCCTGCATGTCCATTCACATGTTGAAACACTTTTTGGTTGGTTTCAGGTACTTAAAAATAAATAACAACCATTGGAAAAACTGCTAACGTGACGGATGCAAAGTGGCCCCCTTTATTGTGTTTTATGTCATTTGACAATTCACCCATCTGAAAGCTTGAAATCTGAAAGGGTTGAAATAAAAATACGTTACCAAACAATTATGATGTACCTTGCCCCTAAACAAAGTGTGATAACATTAATAATAATAATAATAATAATAATAATGTGGACTTATATAACGCACGTATCCACCAAACTGGTGCTCAAGGCGCATTATATACTACTCAAAACAATTTAGGGAACACCGGAATAATCTCAGTTAAAGCAAGATCATTTATTTCAGATAAACACAATGTTTCACAGAATTGATGAGAAACAACTGTACAATGAAACAGATGATAAAGGATGCATGTAGTGATTACACATTTCATGACATGACTACCTGAAAGAGAGAGGGGGTTGCAAATGAAAATCCCTGTTCATGGAATATTTTAAACCTATTTGATGTTAAAAATCCAGTGTTCCCTAAATTGTTTTGAGTAGTATATTATTACCCCTGCTCATCAGGCTCATAAATCATTCCTGAAACCATCTCAGCTCCCTGGGGAGTATACAGCTCAATTGCTGCCATTACAGCGCATATAGGGCTAATCAAACACAACAACCAACTCTGCCCTCACAGGTACCCATTTACCCCCTGGGTGGAGAGAAGCAATTATGGTTAAGTGTCTTGCTCAAGGACACAAGCACCATGGTCGCGGTTGGGATTCGAACCCACATTCTGACGACTCAGCCATCAGAACACAAATCCGATGCACTAAACCGCTCGACCATGGCACTTCATATTGATAATAAGATGTAAGTCTTGCTATAAAGTTTTTGGTGACTGTATTTTTGTCGTAGAAGATGCAGCAGCACTCTTGGATGAGGATCAAGAAGAATTTGAGAAAGAGAATCAGTTTAGACAGGTAAGTTGTTCTCATTTCAATTTATAAACCCTAACCCCCCTAACGTTTCGGCTAGGAACCTTTCTGAATCCACTAAAATCCAACACCATGCTTGGGCTGTACATGTACTGAATCCATCAAAATGCAACACAACCAGCTGTTGGAGTTTGATGGGTTTGGGGGTGGTCATTTTATACATGGTGTGATCTTGTTCACCGGAGTGCTATGGCCGATTGTTCAAGAGCATCAAAGCTGTGTTCTGTTAGATGAGTCTTTGGAATGTGGGTTTGAATCCCGGCCAGGCTAGTCGATGGTGCTTGTGTCGTTGAGCAAGACACTTGCCCACTAAACCCTACACAGTTTGATCTTTGGTAACGCATGTTCATTTAAACCCTCTTTGTTTTAAGGAGATTTTTTTTCTTAGAGACAACCTGTAAAAGTTTCATCACAGTAGGTTGCTCACAGCTTGAAGAAAACAAAGAAACAGTTTATTATCTTGTACAAAAGTCTGGTAACTGTTTGTATATTAGATCTAACAGCTCCTGTTAGGATGATTGGTATGTGTTCCAACTTTGTTAATTTGATAATTTTGTGATTACCAAATGTTGTATCTTCTCTTCATTAACCCTAACTCCCTAGGCCCATTTGCTTACACATAACCTGAATCCTTCCTAACTCCCTAGGCCCATTTGCTTACACATAACCTGAATCCTTCCTAACTCCCTAGGCCCATTTGCTTACACATAACCTGAATCCTTCCTAACTCCCTAGGCCCATTTGTTTACACATAACCTGAATCCTTCCTAACTCCCTAGGCCCATTTGCTTACACATAACCTGAATCCTTCCTAACTCCCTAGGCCCATTTGTTTACACATAACCCGAATCCTTCCTAACTCCCTAAGCCCATTTGCTTACACATAATCTGAATCCTTCCTAACTCCCTAGGCCCATTTGCTTACACATAACTTGAATCCTTCCTAACTCCCTAGGCCCATTTGCTTACACATAACCTGAATCCTTCCTAACTCCCTAGGCCCATTTGCTTACACATAACCTGAATCCTTCCTAACTCCCTAGGCCCATTTGCGTACACATAACTTGAATCCTTCCTAACTCCCTAGGCCCATTTGCTTACACATAACCTGAATCCTTCCTAACTCCCTAGGCCCATTTGCTTACACATAACTTGAATCCTTCCTAACTCCCTAGGCCCATTTTATAACCTGAATCCTTCCTAACTCCCTAGGCCCATTTGCTTACACATAACCTGAATCCTTCCTAACTCCCTAGGCCCATTTGCTTACACATAAACCTGAATCCTTCCTAACTCCCTAGGCCCATTTGCTTACACATAACCTGAATCCTTCCTAACTCCCTAGGCCCATTTGCTTACACATAACCTGAATCCTTCCTAACTCCCTAGGCCCATTTGCTTACACATAACCTGAATCCTTCCTAACTCCCTAGGCCCATTTGCTTACACATAACCTGAATCCTTCCTAACTCCCTGGGCCCATTTGCTTACACATAACCTGAATCCTCCAAAATCCTTCAGTAGTAAAGCAAGCACATGACATGTATGCACACATGTATTTCTAATCTGTGATACATGTACATGGCCAGGGAACCTCCCTGCATGCATGGAGCAATAAACAGTGTCCACTGACCCAAGCACTGACCTTGCAATCACTACAACAAACATGGGTGTACATGTACCATGGAAAGGCAAGTATGCCTAATAACCTCAATCCTCCAAAATCCTTCACTTTAGCAAAGAGCATGTAGCATGTAACCTCAATCCTTCAAAATTCTTCACTTTGGCAAAGAGGATTTTAGAGGATTTGGGAAGGATTAGGGTTAATTTGTGTATTCTTTTAAGCATAAGAACATATTTTGAATGCAACCATATGCTCCCATAAGCTCAACTATTATCCTTTTTCTTCAATCTATAGGATGAGCACATTTCCTCCGACCAGTTTTCCATGCACAGCACCTCGGGTTGGACTCTCCCAGACAAGAGTGACTTGACCCTGAACGACAGGTCGGAGGTCAAAGAGGATGAATCTTTTGACCGTATATCCCTGGGTGCATTAATGAGGACAAGAACCGAGGCACTGGGATCTCTCACTGGGGACAGTGAAAACAGCAGGGTAAGTTTTATCACAAGGGGAGTAAGAGAGAAATTCTTTAGCTAAGAGCCAATTTGATCATTTTCATTAAATCCGGGGACCAATTTCAAGCAAGTGTGTTTGTTTTTTTTTAAATAATTTCTTACGAAGTTATTGCTTTACTGGCTAACAATATACGTGCAATTTTACGTACGTACATATGGGCAATTTCCTGGTTACTCACGTTACATTGATGACGTTTGGGGCCCACTCTTTATGCCATAATTTACTTACGTTTATATATCACTCTTGAGTTTTTTTCACAAAAGTTGCATTATACCCAGACTTTACTCAGCACGAAAAAATTATTTCATAAATTTGTAATATGAGTCATTGAGAGAAAAATGTGGTAATGCACGTCGCATTTTTCAAACATTTTTCTCTTGTATAGCATACATATAATAAATATTATTATTATTTTGTGGGTCTGTTTCCCATTATACAAAGTATAGTGGCTAATAGAGGCCTCACAAATCGGGCAAACGTTCACACCCCAAGGTGAAAAAGTCGTTTAAGCACAGCACGGCAGATTTCCAATCGGTCCAGCAATGTTTGGCTGCAATTGAACATCGTTTCATAGCAAAAACAAAGAAAATTAAAAATGCGGACGCGCTGGTCTGAGGCGATGCACCTGTAGACCAGAAACTGTTTTTTATTTTATTTTGGCCTAATGCAACTTCTGTGAAAAAGAAACTGATGAGTGAAATACTGATGAGTGGACCCAAAACCTGAAAAATGTCATGTTTTATAGTGGAATGGAATTGCCCAGATAATCAATTTAAATTTTGTACAATATTTGTTTTCTCTATAGCCAAGCTTTGGTACGGGTCACATCAAGACACCGGAAGGGAAAGATCCTGTGGCTCTGATGGACATTACAAGACTGAGTCTGGTTGCCGAGGAGGAAGAGAGAGATAGGGTGCAAGGCATTATGGGAATGGAGGAGCTTGGTGAGAGCATCAGGTTCTCTGGTGTCGGCTCGGACACAGAAGGTAAGCATTAACCCTAATCCCCAAGGGGCACTTGTTGGGGAAAAAATTCAGCACTGTTGGAAACTGGTACTTTATACACCTCTTCAAATGGGGCAAAATTACTACCTGGCAAGAAGTACAGGCCATATGTGCTGAATATGAAAGATCAACGGAAATGCATGGTGCATTATATGAAGATAAGGGCATGTTTCCAAAAGTGCACTGATGGATTTTGGAGGATTTAGGAAGGTTCCTAGCCAGAATACCTAGGGGGTTAGGGTTAATGAAAGATTGTTGTTGTGTAATCTTATCCATGCTGTAGTGGTTACCACATTGATAAAGCTACTGATCTGATCACTTGCTATTATTATTCTTTTATTATTGTTGTGGGTTTATTTCATTAAAAACATGGCAGCCGCAGGGCCGAATTGCGTTTACATTGACAAAGTTAAGACGAAATATGTATTTGAAAAACACTGTAGAAAATAAATACACTCACTGGCCAAAAGTATTGCAACATGAATTTGTACGAGACATTGCCTAGACGGATGGCCGCAATTATCAGGTCACGTGGTTACCCGACAAAGTATGGAAGGACTATGTTTCCGAGCAAGAACAGTAAAAAAGAACATTGACTTCAAAATACAGACACTTTCAAGAAGTCTTAAGTAGTGTAAATAAAATAAATCAATTTTGTTTACATAAAACTGTTTTACATTTTGTGCTACCATGAAACCGGGTTCCGACTAACTTCAGACCATGGAAACTTTCCTTGTGTATCATTGCATTGTAAAACAGTTTCCTTGCTCTACATGGCTATAGAGATAAACCGCTATAGGCTAGTATATGCCTAATGATAATGGCAAACATTTTTCCTACCGTTTCATTTCTTACAATATCATCCCTGATTAGAATTAATACAAATAATCTCAATGCATTTCCACTATTTTCGACTTATACGACACAACAAAACTTGTTGAAACAAGCTGAAACTTGTTGGATTCTGTACATGTGATGCATTTACAGGTATTTCACCGATTGTGTGCACTGCTTTAAAATGCTGCTGTATCTGCCAGGATAATATTTCTATTTTTATAATTCGCTTTGCAGATCACCATACTATTACTAAGCAGATGGAAAGAAATCAGTCTACTTCACACAGGCTGACACAACTGGCTGACACAAGCTCCTCATCATTTGCAGAGCTTGATGAGTTCTCAGCCGGCAAGGAGTCGCTCCCCATGGCGAGCCTCTACCTCAGAGTTGCAAACCCAGAAGGGTCCGCCGCGGATGACCAGCAGAGAATGTCACTCAGGAGTGTATCGGACGATCCTGCGATGGCTTACCTTGATCTCGAGGATCTCTCCTTGGCTGATGATGGTGACGACGACAACGATGATGGGTCAAGGGGCGTGTCCAGATTCATCAGGACCGATGCAAACCAGACACCAGTTGCTGAATCAGCCAATGCGAGCTGGTCGACACCGACTGCCTCACCATTGAAACCCAACCTTAAGGTGCAACCTTTCCAAAATGCCACGCCGCTTCCAAGACAGATTGCACAATTGAGGGAGGAAAGCGAGCCGGATGGGACAAGAACACCCCCTATTGCCACCTCTGCGATTGCAGCAGCTATAGCGAGTGCCTCAAGCTGTACTAAGCCAGAGGAGTTGGCAGCAATGGTCCTTGCCCTGTCCAACAAGCACAGAAAACAACAAAGTGGCCAAGCTCCTGGACAAATAACGGAGCCAGTGAACCGATCCAAATCAGTTGATGTGCATTCTAGTGAAGATGTTTTGCAGCGGAAATCCCCAAGAACAGTGAAAAAGTCTCGTACGGCATCTTTAAATATGCAAGACAAACATATGCATTCCAGTCACCGAGATCACACAGAAAAGTCAAGGAAAGTCCAGGCTTCTCCAAAAGCTGCCAAGAATATTTCAGAGGCCAAGGCAATGCCAGAGGCTGATTATGGTAGAATCCCACCACCTGGGAGGACTGAGTCAGGATCCCAGCTCGCAAGGGGTGACAAACGTCCTCAAAATTCTACAGATAATTACAATTCTGTGCAAGCATTACATTTAGCATCACAACAAGAACTTCTGGACAGAAAATCTGAGGGAAGCATGGCTCGGAATTCAAGAAGTAAATCCGAAGTTGATCTTGCAGGATCAGCCAGGAGTGGAACGTTCAAAGACACTTTACCAGGGAACATGGAAGGTGCTGCCACCAAAAGTGTATCTAGCTCAACTTCAACACAGAAGGATTCAAGCACGAGAAACACTCAAGAAAATTATCTGGAAAATACTATCATGAAAGAGGCAGCTGGTTTTGAATTGTCCTTTGACTCGCGCATGAGAGTTCATACGGAACGGATCAAGACCATACAGAGAGCTCAGGAATTAGAGGCTGAAACCAGACAGACCGGGAGAGACTCTGTAGAATCTTTAGACAGTTACACTTTAATTTCTACTCCAAGATCATCAGATGAGAGTCAGGATGCAGGAAAGAGAAGGAAACCAGTATTCAGACCAGAAGAGACTAATGACCCTAACTTACGGTTATCCTCAGATAGTCAACAAGATATGAATTATAGAATCCAAAGACTGAATGAAAGAATGGGGGATTCCAGGCTTTCTCCAAGGGCTTCTTCAAAGAGTGACACAACTCGAGATAGGTCAAGATCTCCAAGACCTGTTCAACAAGCAGATAGAAGATATGAGAAGTTAGGAATTGAAAATTGTGAAGGTTCATTGATACAAGAGAATGGCGACTTGAAAGGAGGTTCCAGCAAATGGCAATCCTTAACATCTTCAGGCACGTCAGAGGACGCAAATCTCCAAGAACGGCGGATTAATGGTCATGCCAAAAGTAGCTCATCAGAATCAAAGAGTCCTGGGAGAGGTCAACATGAAAAATATGCGTTGCGCATGGATGCCCGAATCGGGGATTCCTCATCTGATGATGAGAACAATGACTCAACGTGGAAACGGCAGCCTCGGAATAATCGTAAGCCAATTAGGCAGTCAAGTCAGAAAACCATGAGTCATGAATTGGACAAACTGTCGCACTGTCAGCAAACAGATCAAAGGAGCTTAGAGAATAAGACATCTTCTCTGTCATCCAAAAAGGCAACCACAGATGATGTTACAAGTAACTTGCATCTGGATTTGAACAATGAATCTCGTCCCTCACCAGAAACCGGTTCCATCAAAGCAAATAACAGACTCTCAGCATCTCCAAACCTGACACCAACCGCTAACAAGATGTCACTTTCCCCACGTTCAGCAAGCAGTAGCTTTAGCGAGTCAGCCACACAGACCAGTGACAATGACACTCTAAATGCAGCCACCGCAAATTTGTCCAAACCCCTGACCTCTCTAATTTACGGACCACCCATAGCATCCTTCCAAGCATTCCCTGATGGACCACATATATCAACTCATCCGGCATCCACAACCCCGACTCTTCTAACCAGCCAAAGTCTCTTGACTGATGCCCTGTTGAAGCAGTACCTGAATGAGCAGGCAGTTACTTCTCAGACATCGAACACCATATCAGTTGCGCCTTCGTACATCAGCGGTCAGCTAATAAAAACCCTGGATGCAATTCAGAGGGGCACTAACTTAGGTCCTACATTAGTCAGTGCAACAAAGCCCCCTTATTTAGCAACACAATCCTCAAATTACGGCTTGGTCCAAACCCTCCCAAATTTGACAGTCAATCCCGGTCAGAATGCTACTTCCTTGAACCAGTTGCAAAGTCTCAATCCATCTAGCTCTCTGAACCCTGATGCTACAAATCACCCATTTCTCTCAAGCACCGGAGAACTGGGTCCCATGCTTGACAGAGTCTCCCTTCCTGGTCAGGTGTCCCTTCTGGGCACTAATGTATCATATGCATCTCAAAATCCCACTTCTGCCACCATGCCCGTTTTCCCTCTCCAGTCAACCCACACCATTCCTCCTAGTGTGCATGGATTCGGTAGCTTACCTGCAGGTAGTTTTGCGTCACTGCAAAGCTTTCAGGGAGGTGTCTTAACAGGTTATCATGTTAGTGCAATACCAAACCGACCAGGTACTGCCCAAGAACATGGTAAGTAATAGAGAATTTCTTTTTTTAATAATAATAACAATAATGTGGACTTATATGGCGCACGTATCCACCAAACTGGTGCTCAAGGCGCATTGCATCATTACCCCTGCTCATCAGGGTCATAACTCATTCCTGAAACCATCTCAGCTCCCTGGGGAGTATACAGCTCAATTGCTGCCATTATAGCGCATATAGGGCTAATCAAACACAACAGCCAACTCTGCCCTCACATCACAGGTACCCATTTACCCCCTGGCTGGAGAGAAGCAATTATGGTAAAGTGTCTTGCTCAAGGACACAAGCACACCGGTCGCGGCTAGGATTCAAACCCACATTCTGACGACTCAGCCATCAGAACACAAATCCGATGCACTAAACCGCTCGACCATGGCACTCCACTTTTTAGTCTGTAATGAATCAGTAACCTTTCGTGAGACTCGGTGTCCTAGGAGACTCATTGTCCTACAAAGCTCCCCTTGTTATCCAAAATCCATTCAGCAAAGAGCATTTAATACATAGCTCTTGCCTGGGGACAGTTTTCATAGAGCTGCTAAGCAGAAAATACTGCTTAGCAAATTTATCTTCTAAGCAAAATTGGGCTGAGAACCAGCTAGAAGCAGTATACACTAACATAACAGTTTGGATGGTAACAAATTTTTTGGCTAAGCACAAATATTCCGTGCTCGGCAAATTTGTGTGCCAAGCAGCTCCGTGAAATTGGCCGCTGGAAGTATCCTTGAAATAAGGAGATGATGTTATGGTTTGTGCTTGTAGGGCCTCCACAACCAACGAGAGTAAACGCCCTGGCTGTCAACCCAGTGGTTGTTGGCTCAATCAATATAAAGGGTGTCTGCTGCCTTGGGATCGCCAAGCAGGCCGTGCTACCATTGCAGAATCCAGGATCACGTTGGCTTCAGTGTCACATGGAGGTGACATCAGTGAGTGTTAACGGTGAAGAGGTGAGTATTATTATTAGATATAGGGCAACGAATTAAATAAAAAAAGAAAATATAATGATAAAAGAACCACTGGAATTATCTTAACAGTACTAAACTAAATTCTGCTGCGTAGACATCTCTGGTCTGTTGTTTTGATCTTCTATGGCCATACAGGTCTAAAGAAGAAATGCCCTATTTTTGCACTAGTAAGCAGGAGGTCGTGGGTTCGAATCCTGCCCGAGTCGCCTGTGAAGTTTTTTCACAGACACTCGGAAAGCAGTATGCAGTGATATACAGACGTTGGTGTAAGGGCAAAATTAAATCAATTGTTTATCACCCGACGCAAGAATTTCAATAATGTATTTTTGGGTTGTTATGTAACTTGAAAACTACTGGATTTTTTTCACGAATGTTTTTCCAGACATATCATGCCATAATTCTTGTGCTCTCGGGGGAAAATGTGGTTCACTTGCTTTGAAAATAAAAGCAATTATGTGATGGGAGTGCAATTTGCACGGTAACAAGTCTGACAATATAATACCATATATGTGACCCGCTCTATCGAAATGAGGAATGTCCCCCAACACATGTTTCCGTGTAATGGACTTCTAAAGTTCACAAAACGTGCATGACTGCATTATTACATTATCAATTTATCACATCCTAACACAGGAATGAAATGAACCAAAAATGAATGTTTGGCATCATCAGAAAGCCCATTAAATTCTCTTTATAAAGTTGATATCCATATCTCAGAATGTGAAATTTGGGGGACATTCCTCATTTCGATGAAGCAGGTCACCTATATTTGTTGAGGAATACTCCCTATTGCACAGCATTAGTCTAATGTGCATTAATATGAATAAATATCATTAACAAATGTTGTTATCCAGCTGCCGCCAGACAGCCTGTCCTCCTTCTTGGTGAAACGCCGCACCATCATCAGCCCACACCACACCGAGGAAGTCAAGGTAGTCTTCATGCCTCATCAACCAGGTATCTACGTGGCCCAGATCCAGGTCAGCTCCAGCCCGGTTGTTGCTGAAGGGGAGACGGCGTGCCTCAGTCAGGGAGTACCGGTCACGATCCTTGCCAGGGCAGAGAAGCCAAATGTTGGCGTAAGTTTTCTCTCTTTCTTTCTCTGCAACACACAGATTCAGCAAAATAATTGTTGAGATTGGAATTTGATTTTATTAACCCTCCTACTACTACAAGGGTCAAAATCAGTCAAAATTTTGATATACTTGCCAAGGTATATCTAGTGCACTTAAAAAGTCAAACACTGTCAAACCTTAACTTGTAGTAAGTACATTTACAGGTCAAAATGAGTCAGCCGTTTTTGACTGGCAAAGGCATTGTCTGGTATTGTTCAGGGTAGTCAAAATGACAATAAAAACCAGTCAAATGTGTCCCTGTGTGCACATTTGGGCCAACAGTCAAAACAGGCAGTTGACTGATTTTGACCTCTATAGCTACTTGCCACGAAAGTGCAGCTGTAGTAGGAGGGTTAAAAAAAAACTGAGTGCAAAATACTAATACCTATTTACCTATTTCCGCTGTCATCTAGCCATCCGTATCCAAAGTCGGAGTTGCGGAAATGGCCTACATCAGGTTAATAAGTCCATTTATTAGGTTTTTTTTTTCCATTTATGTTGCTTTCAGGTCAAAGGAGCTCAGAATGGCACCTTGGACCTTGGTGTGCTGAGCTATGGGAGGGAGAGATCGGCACCCATCTATCTCATTAATAAAGGCTCTTCTGTGGTACCTCTTCGGGTTCTCATAAAAGTGGTCAGTAGTACTTAGGTTGTAGTCGTAACTCACCAGTTACTGTTCTAGAACCAAAAATATTTTAAGGCTAAAAATATTTGGGGGTGCTATTTATTATTATTTTTTTAGACACACTACCAGTGTGACAAAGCATGGTGAAGACAGAGGCCCGTATTTCAGAACGTTCCTTTACTGCAAAGGACGCCTTTATGCCTATTGTTTAAGAGAACAATAGGCATAAAGGCGTCCTTTGCAGTAAAGGAACGTTCTAAAATACGGGCCAGAGTGTCCTTTCCATTCATTCATCATTATTACACCCCCCCCCCCCAAGATAATTGAATACTCATTTAAATGTTGTGATTACTTGAGTACAACAAACACAAATATATATATATATTTTTTTTAAATATATTTTAAATATATATATATATTAAATATATACCTTAGGAATGTTTAAATCTTAACAGTAAATGAAATATACTTTGGGCCTGTGATTTCTCAGGATTTTACCTGATTTCAGGATTTAAAAATAAAATCTCCCATTGCCTCAACATTTTTATGAAAGAAGAGAAGTAGCCACCAAGGAAAGAAGTACCCTGTATTGTGTCCAAACCTCTAGTTTGTATGTTTGTGGGGATGTGGAGAGTCTGTAAATCCTCCAAAATTAAACATCCAGGAGGTTCAGGGTGCTTTGTCCTCGAGACCAAAGGGAGACCCAGGCCCGCTACCCATTTCTTCAGGATTTTTTTTTTACTTCTGTCAAATCACACCCCCGATACTGTAAACCCTTTACAAACAATCACGCAGAACTCTTCTGCTTGGCACTCATTCTGCCTCCACACCGGCGACTCGACAAAGACCAACCCCGACTCTGCCTCCGGACTCAACCTTCCCACCCACCTGACCCTGGAGGGCCAGAACGACACCGTCACCCTCTGGGTACACTTCAGGGCGACACAGAGAGAAAAGGCCGTCTCCCCGGGGTCGCTGGGCCCGCCCGAACAGGTGTCGGCTAAGTTGGAGGTGTGCTTAGATGTTCCTGAAGGGGGTGTCCCTGTTACCAGTGTGGCGCTGCGGGCAACTGTGGGTTTGGCAAAGCTGAATATACCTAGAGCATTAACGGTAGGTTATATGACAATCTGTTTCTGTTAATGCCTTCAAGAAGGCTCTTAAAACTCACTTGTTTCCTCATTAATTTTGCATCAATTTATGTCTTATTCTATCCTGATTTGTATTTATTATGTCATATTAACTTTTGTAAGCGCCATGAGCCTCTCGGGAATGGCGCATGATAAATACTTGTTGTAATGTAATGTAATGTAATGTAATATGAAAAAAAATATAAACTAATCTACTCTATCCAGCTTCAAGGAAACCTTTATATTCACTAAAACCAAATGCAAGTGCACTTTTTCTGTTGCCTGAGGTTACCGAATTTCAATTTGCATGTGTTCTTGGAAAATATACTACTCAAAACAATTTAGGGAACACCGGAATAATCTCAGTTAAAGCAAGATCGTTTATTTCAGATAAACACAATGTTTCACAGAATTGATGAGAAACAACTGCACAATGAAACAGATGATAAAGGATGCATGTAGTGATTACACATTTCATGACATGACTACTGAAAGAGAGAGGGGGGGTTGCAAATGAAAATCCCGGTTCATGGAACATTTCAAACCTATTTGATATTAAAAATCCGGTGTTCCCTAAATTGTTTTGAGTAGTATACTTGCATTCAGTTATCTCAATCGGTTGATTTTTGTTTTTGGGCTGAAATGATATTTGTATTTCATTACAAATAAATTCTCCTGAATACAAATGGAGCACAATGACCCAAAGTTTGATTACATAACCAAACATCTGGAAAAGAAAAATGTTACGTATTTTCATTGCAAACAAACTTCTAATTACATAAATAGATTGTGTTTTAACCCTCCTACTACTACTACAAGGGTCAAAATCAGTCAAAATGTTGATACACTTGCCAAGGTATATCTAGTCAAACACTGTCAAAACTTACGTGTAGTAAGTACATTTACAGGTCAAAATGAGTCGACCGTTTTTGACTGGTAAAAGCATTGTCTGGTATTGTTCAGGGTGGTCAAAATGACAGTAAAAACCAGTCAAAAATGCCCCTGTGTGCACATTTGGGTCAACAGTCAAAACGGACAGTTGACCGATTTTGACCTCTATAGCTACTTGCCACTAAAGTGCAGCTATAGTACGAGGGTTAATGTAGATATGAACATGGATTTGAATAATGAAACAATTTCTTTTAATAGTAAAGAATCCATCAGTTACATTTACATGTAGAAAAACCTGACTTTCCTAATTTACAGAAAGAGATCACCTTCAAGTCCCTCCATGGGGAGCACACGGGCCGCATGCTACCCCTCAAGAACACCGGCAACATTCACTTAGACACGGAGCTATCGGTAGTCTCCGCCATGGAGCTCTTCACCGTCGTACCCCAAGCCATATTGCTTGCCCCTGGACAGGAGGTCAACGTACTTGTCAAGTATACACCTAAAGAGATCCCGTCTCTTGATACCGGGTGAGTTTGAGTTGCGAGTTCCTTAGCCCTATCTTTCCCAAATCCTCCAAAATCCTCTTTGCTAAAGTGAAGGATTTTGAAAGATTGAGGTTACATGCTACATGCTACATGCTCTTTGCTAAAGTGAAGGATTTTGGAGGATTGAGGTTATTAGGCATACTTGCCTTTCCATGGTACATGTACATCCAGGTTTGTTGTAGTGATTGCAAGGCCAGTGCTTGGGTCAGTGGACACTGTTTATTGCTCCATGCATGCAGGGAGGGTCCCTGGCCATGTACATGTATCACAGATTAGAAACACATGTGTGCATACATGTCATGTGCTTGCTTTACTACTGAAGGATTTTGGAGGATTCAGGTTATGTGTAAGCAAATGGGCCTAGGGAGTTCGGAAGGATTCAGGTTATGTGTAAGCAAATGGGCCTAGGGAGTTAGGGTTAAACAAGATACTTCTCATTAAAGGGACAATATCGTCACGATCAGAGCAGACTTTCAACAAGGCATGGAATCGGTGGCCTACTCCTACTTCAAGATCAAGATGGCGACTTGCTCATTTTATGCAGCAGCAACGGTAATTTGACCTGATCATGTGTGGTTTTATTTTCGGTCACTGAGTTTATCAAAAACTAGCACTCCGATTCCATGCCCTGTTGATTGTGCTTAATATTGTCCTATTAATTGATAAAATTCTTTTGTCGGGATAATAATAAACAATTGATTAGATTTTTGCCCTGACGCACTGAGTATGCAGTGCTTCATGTATACGTTGTTGTAGAGCAAAAATCAAATCAAAGATTCTTTTCTTTGCCTTCTTTGAAAACGGTGAGACAGCATTTTCTGTTGTAGAGGTTGTACATCTCACACTCACATCGACCTGTGATGCCTTTCCGCTTGATGTGAAGATCGTCCTCGTATCCTGAATAATCTGTGATAACAAGCTCATTTTCACTTCTCAGTTGATCTAACTCACCGGAATCGAGTGAACGCACCAGTTTGAAACACTTTCAAATCTTATGCTCAAACGTCAAAATGTGCAAAAAAAGTAAGACGTGCACAAAAGCTGCACAGACTTCCAAACAGCTTGTCGTGGCTAAGTCTCCAACGGTGAACGTTCAATTAAATGGAATTTCCTGGCTTTGATTTGTCACATTTTGTTCCGTATTGTATCTGTAGGCAACTGACAATGTGTGCCAGACCAGATGGGCCCTCTTACGAGGTGACGCTCCGCGGAGAGGTTGCTGAGAAGACCGTTGATAGTAACAAACCCAGCTTTTTGGTCAACAGACACTTCATGTCCTGGGGTGGCGTCCCCATTGGCAGGGCCCTGTAAGTGCTTCTGTAAATCTGAATATCCATGCTTTGGTAGTTAAAAGGGGAAGGTACAACATTGGTAATGTTGGGAAAAACTACTTCGTTGGGTATGTTGTTGACCTTCTTTGAATCAAAATATGCATTAAACAACCAATCTGTGAATATAAGATTTAACTCTTTGCATGGTGGAGTATTGATATCGTTTCGGTTTGCGGTAAGACAATTTGTGGTTTGCGGTGTTTATCTCAACTATCGCTAAGTGAGGTAAAAGTTCTCAAAAACAGGTTGAGAAAGGAGATGTATTGGTTCTCCCTGAATCAAAATCTTACTTAGCGACAGTTGAGATATGAGTTACGAGGTTCTTTTCATAGTTGAGAAAGGAGTCATATTGGTTCTCCCTGAACCAAAATCTCACTAATAGCGACAGTTGAGATATGAGTTACGAGGTTCTTTTCATAGTTGAGAAAGGACTTATATTGGTTCTCCCTGAATCAAAATCTTACTTAGCGACAGTTGAGATACGAGTTACGAGGTTCTTTTCATAGTTCAGAAAGGAGTCATATTGGTTCTCCCTGAACCAAAATCTCACTAATAGTGACAGTTGAGATAGGAGTTACAAGGTTCTTTTCATAGTTGAGAAAGGACTTATATTGGTTCTCCCTGAATCAAAATCTTACTTAGCGACAGTTGAGATATGAGTTACGAGGTTCTTTTTGTAATAATAATAATAATAATATTAATAAAGATTTGTAGCACGTACATATCCACCCTGCTGGGCGCTCAAGGCGCGGAAACAAAGAAAAAACATGAATACAAACAATATACAATGATAGCATAGGGAAAAAATTATGTACTGGATACGTGTACCTACAATGCAATAACAAATATACATCATCTTTGAAGAATTGTGACATAAGATGAGTTTTAAGCAGCGACTTAAATCTAGTTATACTATGACAAGATTTGAGTTTAGTTGGAAGATGATTCCAGAGTCTCGGAGCCGCGACAGAAAAAGACCGTTTTGAATTTGGTTCCTTTAGGAGTGACATGTTGCTGGAGCGCAAATTGCGTGATGGAGTGTAGACTTTAAGCAGTTCAGAAATATAAATTGGAGCAATGTTATTAAAAGATTTGTGAACAATTAGCATAAGTTTAAAAACAATTGTCTGTGAAACAGGAAGCCAGTGCAGTTTTTTCAAGATTGGCGTGATATGGCATGACTTTCTGGACAAAGTCACAACAGCAGTTGAGAGATGAGTTATATTGGTCTTTCCCTGAACCAAAATCTCACCTAACAACAGTTGAGATACGTGTTACAAGGTTCTTTTCATAGTTCAGAAATGAGTTATATTTGTTGTCCCTGAACCGAAATCTCACTAATAGCGACAGATGAGATACTAGTTACAAGGTGAACCTGTTCCTCACTTGCCGATAGTTGAGACAAACACATGGTGTTACCGCAGATTGAAACAGTAACATCCTGTGACTGCTTCAGCTCAATGTGGAGTCTTAAGTCAGGAGAAAATTGTGAAAAAACATTTACCAAAAGCTACACTCACTGGCCATAAGTATTGCAACATCCCCAAAGTTCAGTTTGGAGAACTGTGTTACAATAATTTATTTTATTTTATTTACACTACTTAAGACTTCTTGAAAGTGCCTGTGTTTTGAAGTCAGTGTTCTTTTTTACTGTTCTTGCTCGGAAATTATGTAATACACGATCGATGAAATAGGATTAAATGATCATCTCACCTGTTACTTGTAAAGTGCTATTTTGAGCATGTTGCAATACTTTTGGCCAGTGAGTGTACTTCGAGGGGAAGTTGGTTCAAGGTACCATTTAGCCTGTCTAAGGTTTCTGTCTGAAGTTCTTTCATTTCAGAGTAAACACAAACCAAATATCCAAATTTACATAAAGCTCCCAGACAGCAACTTTTTTGCTCCATGTGTTATCTGTAAAAAAAATAAATGTGAACGGTCCGTTTCACACTTTTCACACATTGAACAGGCCTGTGATTTCTCAGGATTTTTCCTGATTTCAGGATTTTTTACAAATCTCCCTTTGCTTCAAATTTTTTGTGAAAGAAGAGAAGTAGCCACCAAGGAAGGAAAGAAGCCTGCATTGTGTCCAAACATTTAGTTTCTTGCTTGTGGGGATGTGGAGAGTCTGTAAATCCTCCAAATCGTCCTTTGTACCAAAGGGAGACCCAGGCCCGCTACCCACAGGAGGTTCAGGGGGCTTTGTCCTCTAGACCAAAGGGAGACCCAGGCCAGCTACCCACAGGAGGTTCAGGGGGCTTTGTCCTCTAGACCAAAGGGAGACCCAGGCCCGCTACCCACAGGAGGTTCAGGGGGCTTTGTCCTCTATACCAAAGGGAGACCCAGGCCCGCTACCCACAGGAGGTTCAGGGGGCTTTGTCCTCTAGACCAAAGGGAGACCCAGGCCCGCTACCCACAGGAGGTTCAGGGGGGGGGGGCTTTGTCCTCTAGACCAAATGGAGACCCAGGCCAGCTACCCACAGGAGGTTCAGGGGGCTTTGTCCTCTATACCAAAGGGAGACCCAGGCCCGCTACCCACAGGAGGTTCAGGGGGCTTTGTCCTCTAGACCAAAGGGAGACCCAGGCCCGCTACCCACAGGAGGTTCAGAGGGCTTTGTCCTCTAGACCAAAGGGAGACCCAGGCCCGCTACCCACAGGAGGTTCAGAGGGCTTTGTCCTCTAGACCAAAGGGAGACTCAGGCCCGCTACCCACAGGAGGTTCAAGGGGCTTTGTCCTCTAGACCAAAGGGAGACCCAGGCCAGCTACCCACAGGAGGTTCAGAGGGCTTTGTCCTCTAGACCAAAGGGAGACCCAGGCCTGCTACCCACAGGAGGTTCAGGGGGCTTTGTCCTCTAGACCAAAGTGAGACCCAGACCAAAGGGAGACCCAGACCAAAGGGAGACCCAGACCAAAGGGAGACCCAGGCCTGCTACCCACAGGAGGTTCAGGGGGGCTTTGTCCTCTAGACCAAAGGGAGACCCAGGCCTGCTACCCACAGGAGGTTCAGGGGGCTTTGTCCTCTAGACCAAAGGGAGACCCAGGCCCGCTACCCACAGGAGGTTCAGGGGGCTTTGTCCTCAGACCAAAGGGAGACCCAGGCCTGCTACCCACAGGAGGTTCAGGGGGACTTTGTCCTCTAGACCAAAGGGAGACCCAGGCCCGCTACCCACAGGAGGTTCAGAGGGCTTTGTCCTCTAGACCAAAGGGAGACCCAGGCCTGCTACCCACAGGAGGTTCAGGGGGCTTTGTCCTCTAGACCAAAGGGAGACCCAGGCCAGCTACCCACAGGAGGTTCAGAGGGCTTTGTCCTCTAGACCAAAGGGAGACCCAGACCAAAGGGAGACCCAGACCAAAGGGAGACCCAGGCCTGCTACCCACAGGAGGTTCAGGGGGGCTTTGTCCTCTAGACCAAAGGGAGACCCAGGCCTGCTACCCACAGGAGGTTCAGGGGGCTTTGTCCTCTAGACCAAAGGGAGACCCAGGCCCGCTACCCACAGGAGGTTCAGGGGGGCTTTGTCCTCTAGACCAAAGGGAGACCCAGGCCTGCTACCCACAGGAGGTTCAGGGGGCTTTGTCCTCTAGACCAAAGGGAGACCCAGGCCTGCTACCTATTTTTCAGGATTTTTTACTTTTGTCAAATCACACCCCTGATTTAGCCGAACCTTTCACAATTCTGTTGTTGAATCGCGATATTGATTCAAACAAAGTTGGCATACATTATAGAAGCAGTTTTGCCAAAATGAACAATGTTTTACCTTCCCTTTATTAAATATAAATATTCATCCATCTCATCTCTGCATAAATTTAAAACATGGAAATCACCAAAGAAACGTTAATTCCCTTTAACAAATCTCAAAAGGAACGGAGGAATCAACAATCATTCCTTTATTGTTTGCTCAACAGGCAACAGAAGCTGACAATCCGTAGCTGCTCCAAGACAGAGGAGCTGAAACTCCGGCTGTACATCACAGAAAGCAAGGCCGACTTCCAGGTAGAAAGATAGTCTGTACATGTCTGTGGCCATCTGAACATTGTATTAACCCTTAAACCCCCCCCCCCCTACAGGCATTTCACAGACACCCTGCCGAATACAGCGCAATGCAACAACAGAAAAGTGTGCAGGTTGCTCAATGCAACAAGATCCACCAGCTAGAACACTGCTTCTTTTGTTCTCTTCTGAGGGCTACAAGACGCTACAACACGCTACAACTTTTTATTTTGTTATACCCTCCTACTATTGCTGCACTTTAGTGGGAAGTGGCTACAGAGGTCAAAACCAGTCAACTGCCTGTTTTGACTGTTGACCCAAATGTGCACACAGTGGTATTTTTTGACCGGTTTTTACTGTCATTTTGACCACCCTGAACAACACCAGACAATGCTTTTACCAGTCAAAAACCGTCGACTCATTTTGACCTGTGAATGTACTTACTACACGTAATGTTTGACAGTGTTTGACTTTTTAAGTGCACTAGATATACCTTGGCAAGTATATCAACATTTTGACTGATTTTGTCCCTTGTAGTAGTAGGAGGGTTAATGCATCTTGTTGCATTGAGCCTAACTACTTACTATCCATTTTTTATCAATCCCTTACGTACCAAACATTTTTGTGAAGAAATGGCCATAGTCCCTGCTGCCTACCCTATAAAGCAATGCTGAAAACTCTTGACTCGCCAACTGCACTGAAGCCAAGCGCTTGACCGATGTAGTCACAGTTGTGGTGGGAAGGCTTAACCCTATCGGTTAATCCATGCTGTGTGATTGATAGGCTTGAGTGGTGTACGTGGGTATTAGGGTACGTAAAAGAACCCAGAACACTTAGGGAGGAGGGCCAAAGTCGTGGTACAGCCAAGCCTTTGAGAAACCTGGCCAGGCCCAGGCTTTACCCGGGGCCTACTGGCCTATACAATCCCCTAGCTGAGCAGAAAAG
The DNA here is from genome assembly GCA_029582265.1 of Zoroaster sp. YZ-2022. Classification (NCBI taxonomy): domain Eukaryota; kingdom Metazoa; phylum Echinodermata; class Asteroidea; order Forcipulatida; family Zoroasteridae; genus Zoroaster; species Zoroaster sp. YZ-2022. The sequence goes on from CM055822.1 coordinate 14,126,281, forward strand.
ACCCTTGAGCAATGAATAGATCTCAAATAGCTCTTATTGTTAACGCAGACTTGAGTGACACCTCAGTTGTCTGTTCACAACTGCAGTGAGACTCTAATGAGCTCTACTTGGCTGGCCCTCCAGTTGATTGGCAGGTACTGTATTGTTACAGGATTAGGGACTCACAAAAGACAGATTAGGAGGCCAGGTAGCCCAGGTAGCCCAGGCCTGGCCAGGCTTCTCAAAGGATTGCCTGTACCAAGACGTTGGCCCCTCCTCCCTTATCATTACAGTGTCTCTGGAATGGCAGAAAATATGCTGTAGCACTTGATGAACCTGGATGGAGAAGGCATTATATAAATTGAAGCATTAATATTGTCATAGGATGCCCATCTTTAAATTTTTTCTTACTGATCATGATGCCATCCTACCCTCCCTCCCCAGCTCTTGAATACCTTCGGTTCTGGTGAGTGGACAACAGACAGTAATCAGTATGTGACCCTGAAGCCGCAGGAGGACCTATCAGTGCACATTCTCTTCTCTCCGGCCGCTGTAGCCACGAGCCAGGCAAAGCTGAGTATCAAACCCCAGAGGAGCAACTTCAAGTACACTGTAAGCTCTCAATGAAAGGAGAACTCTGTTCAGAGTAGAGGCGGTCAAGGGGGTTGGAGTAAAGGCCATTTCGTTGTGTGCCCGGAAGAAGGTCGTAAGGCTCTGCGACCTTCTTCCGGGCACACAAAGTACAACTTTTTTGTCCCAGCAGAAGGTCGTAAGCAATAAAATGGCTCCTTTGGAAAAAAGTAGGCCATAACTGTTATATATTTGTTGCTGGAATTACTTCCAAGACATGTTTTTCCATTCCCATGCGGAATTTAACTTTCCTACAATGAATTATAAATGGCAAAAAAATTACCAAATTTTCACACTCAGTTTTCTTGAAACACAATTTTGCACATTAATTGCTTACGACCTTTTGCCAGTCGCATTTTTTGTTACGTCCTACTTCCAGGCACACAATGATTTCATCCTTCACACGATCAGGAATGCGAAGCAAATTGTCAAAAGTTTTACTGTGAATGATTCGAAGAAGTTGAACACATGGATTGATGAGTTGAAGTTTGGGCTGATGCTTTTAACCAGTTCGCACCGGGAATAAAAAAAGTTTTTCCGAACCCCGTGGCAGGTTTATTTTTACCGCACAAACACGACCAATGGTGCTCACCAGAGTGTGACCGGGGAGACCGCATCTTTCACCGTATGCTTATGGCTCGTTGCCATGTCGACCGGGAATCTATACAAATATTCCCGAGAATCCTGTGGCGTGTTTAGACGCTCTCCGATCCGCTGTCCAAAAAAAAATTGCGTGTATACACGGCCTCCGACGCGAACTGGTTAATAACAAAATATTGCACCACAAATTGAGTGTTATGGAGTGTTGTGGATTGTTGTGACTGAGCTGTCTAATGCATCAGGCGCAATTTCTGATGGCCCAGTCAGCAGAATCTGGGTTCGAATCCTAGCCGTGCCATTTGCGGCCTGTGTGTCCTTTGAGCAAGACACTTGACCTGTGAATTGATTCTCTTCACCCAGGAGTATAAGTGGAGACTTGCGAAGGCAGATTTGTTAATCGTGTCTGATAAGCTGACGAGCGCCTAACTGTCTGCCTGGGCTGTATACTTCCCCGGCCAAAGTAGCCAGGGATAATAGTAATGAAAAGTGCAGGCCTCCCAGCAAAACGTATAAAATCTGGAATAAGCTTCCTGCATATATCAGAGATGCCAGTTCAATCAACACCTTCAAGTCACTTCTTAAAGCTCACCTGTTTCAGGAGTCTTATTAACAATTTTCATTCTGTGCCTCAGCGCCTTAGAGCAAACTTTTGATTTTGGCGCTATATAAATGACTTTTGATTTGATTTGATTGATTGATTGATTGGTTGATTGGTTGGTTGGTTGGTTGGTTGGTTGGTTGGTTGGTTGGTTGGTTGGTTGGTTGGTTGGTTGGTTGGTTGGTTGGTTGGTTGGTTGGTTGGTTGGTTGGTTGGTTGGTTGGTTGGTTGGTTGGTTGGTTGGTTGGTTGGTTGGTTGGTTGGTTGGTTGGTTGGTTGGTTGGTTGGTTGGTTGGTTGGTTGGTTGGTTGGTTGGTTGGTTGGTTGGTTGCATCGGTGGTTGGTTGGTTGGTTGGTTGGTTGGTTGGTTGGTTGGTTGGTTGGTTGGTTGGTTGGTTGGTTGGTTGGTTGGTTGGTTGGTTGGTTGGTTGGTTGGTTGGTTGGTTGGTTGGTTGGTTGGTTGGTTGGTTGGTTGGTTGGTTGGTTGGTTGGTTGGTTGGTTGATTGATTGATTCATTGATTCATTGATTCATTGATTCATTGATTCATTGATTCATTGATTCATTGATTCATTGATTCATTGATTCATTGATTCATTGATTCATTGATTCATTGATTCATTGATTCATTGATTGATAAAACCTATAAAAACCTATATTTCAAAATGGGAACCTTTATTTCCCCCTGAAAAACCTATAAAAACCTGTATTTTTAATCTCCTGCAATACATTTTCAACTTCCTCATAAAATCCTCATGGCTTTGAAGAAAAATTACTTCCCAAGTATAAAGAGATGAAGCCAAAACAGTAGCCAAACTATAACATGTGTTCTGCTCTTAGATTTTCTGCCGGACTGAGGGTATGGGGTAATGTACTTTATTGCAAAAAGTACTCAGACGGTCGGCAATTTACTCCAAAAAATTGTTACTTAACGGTGCATAATCACAGGAAATAACCTATAAAAGCCTATATTTTGGCATTTGGTAAACCTATAATAACCTATATGGAGTGCCATGGTCGAGCGGTTTAGTGCATCGGATTTGTGTTCTGATGGCCGAGTCTTCAGAATGTGGGTTTGAATCCTGGCTGCGACTGTGGTACTTGTGTCCTTGAGCAAGACACTTTACCATAATTGCTTCTCTCCACCCAGGGGTAAATGGGTACCTGTGAGGGCAGAGTTGGTTGTTGTGTTTGATTAGCCCTATATGTGCTGTAATGGCAGCAATTGAGCTGTATACTCCCCAGGGAGCTGAGATGGTTTCAGGAATGATTTATGAGCCTGATGAGCAGGGGTAATAATATAATGCGCCTTGAGCACCAGTTTGGTGGATACGTGCGCCATATAAGTCCACATTATTATTATTATTATTATTGTTATATTTTGCTTTAAAAAAAACCTCTATTTGGTAGATTAGGCACTGGGGTGAGGCCTGAAAGTCCCTTGAGCATCACATCTTGATGGAGTTGATGCTTCATAAGAATCCATTATTCTTATTTCTGTTTTGTGTATCCCGCGCTTCCAGGTTCCACTCAGCGGCTACGGCGGAGTCAGCAAGCTCATCGTGGAAGACGTCCATGAGACAGATCACGGTTGTTACAGTATCAACGTCGGCCAAGTCACCACCTCCAAGAGTCCCATCATCTGTATCGTCACGGTGTTCAATGTCGGACGGAGAAGTGCCTTTGTCAAGGCCATGGGCTTTCAGGGTAAGGACGGGGTAGAGAAATTCCTTTAGCATCCACTCCCTACACTGTGTGGGGCCTCTAGCAATAGAAAAACACCCAGTCTACAGAGTTCAGGCACTCTGCGGCCCCATTTCATGAAGTAGTCTATATTCACCGGAGTATTTTCTATCCAGGGAAAGCCCTTCCCTGTTAAATGTAAAACACTTGAATGTAAATGAAGTCAATAGCGCATGCTTAATACCAGCAATTTACTGATGCCCCTGGCAACAAGCTGCTGCTCGTATGAAGGGCTCCCTCAACAGGTTGTGCACAGAGTGGATATGCAGCAGTTGATACTATTGGTAATTCGGGGCTTGTATATAATTTTTGGAAAGTCATAGTATTTTGGATCTGGACCTAAGCCAAAATGATGCGTACTGTGGTATTTGCGAAGAGTTCTGTGGAGAGCTTCAAATCCTACTTGCCTGTCTATCCAACTTGGTTCCTCCTGTTAGGGTATTTGAGCGTGAAACTCGGCTTTCCGTCTCTTCTCACCCATACACCCTAGCTATACCTAGCCCATACACCCTAGCTATACCTAGATGTAGAACAAAAAAGCTATACTAATAGGTTTTTCCCACGTGCTGCATCTCTTTGGAATTCCTTGCCTGATGGTGCATGTTTCCGTCCATCCTACGATCTATCCTGTTTCAAGAGGAATCTCATTTCCCACATTCAGCTCCTCTGAGTCTATTTACTTTTTCATTTTTCTTCTATTGTAGCCGTGTACCTTGAATAGGCTTTTAGCCTTGTTCAGAATGAATATGCATTAAAAAAAACTTTAAAAAAAACTAAACATTTCAAACAAGCTTGCTTAGCAAAAGAAGGAAACAAAATTAAATCTTGACCGAATAGTAACAGCTTAGCACAATTGTTGTTTTACATAGATGACCAAGGCAGGGACAAGCTACCAACCGGTCAGCTTCAAGTCGATCCGGCCGAGTTTATCCTACCTGAGAAGACCCAGAAGATACTGACCATCACACTCCACGCCAACAAACTGGACATGGACGGCAGACCCATTGGTAGAGAGGGCATCCTGGCAGCCGTGGGGCTGTTTTATGGGGATGAGATCTCCAGACAACAATATAGAAGGTTCGGACGACGTCTGAGGACACAGTTATATAAGGGAGTAGGGCCAAAATGGTGGTACAGCCAAGCCTTCGAGAAGCCTGGCCAGGCCCAGTCTTTGCTCAGGCCTTTGGCGCCTATATAATCCCTTAGCCGAGCCTGAAATACCCTTGACTAATGAATAGATCTGAAATAGCTCATTATTGTTAACACAGACTTGACTGTCGCCTCAGCTGTCTTTTGTTCACAACTGCAGCCATTATAATGAGCTCTCCTTGGCTGGGCTAGGCCCTCCAGAAGCCCCCGGGTTATGTTGATTGGCAGGTACTGTATTGTTACAGGATTAGGACTCACAAAAGACAATTAGGAGGCCAGGTAGCCTGGGCCTGGCCCTGGCTGGCCTTCTCAAAGGCTTGGCTGTACCACGACTTTGGCCCTTCTCCCTAAGCGAGTCTCGCTGTCCAGCAATAGCTACTCAATACCTAGAATCCCTTGACAAAAAAGTATTGTCAAGAGAGTATAGGATTAGTTAAAGGGACTGTATTGTCACGATCAGAGCAGACTTTCAACCGGGCATGGAATCGATGTCCTAGTTTAAGATGAACTCAGTGACTGAAAATTACTGGCTCATTTATGCGGCGGCAAAGGTAATGTGGCCTTTTGTCATGTGGGGGTGTTGTTTGCAGTCACTGAGTTAATCTAAAACCAGCGCGGCGATTCCTTGCCCTGTTGATCATGATGATGACGGGCAGCTCTCTTGTCGGCTTCTGAAGAGAGATGGATAAGCAGGGATCGTCACCTGCGAGGTCTGCAGGAAAGTCCGCAAATCAAGACCCAGGCTTTTCAGCCATCTTAGAACCCACCAACGCTAAACCCCAACATCAATAAGGAGTGCACTAAAAAGGAATCATCTTCGTATCGAAGGATTGTCCGACTATCACGATGATACAGCCCCCCATTAAATTGCAGTTGCTGTTTCTTTATGTATCCACGTGGATTATGGAGGAGGGGGGAGATTAACTCCAGAGTTAACCCTTCCATTAGCGATTTGTTTCAACAGGATGTCCCACTGGTTACTGAATTGTTTGCCCAGTCATGCATGAATTCACACATTATTGCACAACAGTATGCATCCATTTACAGGCACTTTTTTTCTAAACTCGTTTTTCATCATGAAGAATTTGTTGGAGAAAGATATATTCAATGAAATGATTGTTGCTTATGAAATTCCCTTTCATATGATACCAAAATCAATGGGATTGCATATAAAATGATCGGGTTATTTATTTTACTTTGTCTGACTTTGATTCACAAACACAGAGCATTTTGTACACAAGTGTATGGCGTTCCATAGCACAAATGGCCATTGAAAGGATTGACTTGTATTATGTCTGATTTCTATAATAGCAACATGTAGGTTGGGCTATACCATTAGAAAGATAAGGAATCAGTCTTTCCAACCATATATAGCATGGGTATGGACTGCGAAGAAGGGAAAAAATACAGCTGTTTTAAAAGCTGGTCATGATACTCCCAATTAAGTGCTGCGTGTGTGTGGTGACCTTGGTCGACTAAAGTCACCAATGGTAAGCAACAGGGGGGTATGTGTGTTGTCGACTGAAGTCACCAATGGTAAGCAACAGGGGGTATGTGTGTTGTCCACTAAAGTCACCAATGGTAAGCAACAGGGGGTATGTGTGTTGTCCACTAAAGTCACCAATGGTAAGCAACAGGGGGTATGTGTGTTGTCCACTAAAGTCACCAATGGTAAGCAACAGGGGGTATGTGTGTTGTCCACTAAAGTCACCAATGGTAAGCAACAGGGGGTATGTGTGTTGTCCACTAAAGTCACCAATGGTAAGCAACAGGGGGTATGTGTGTTGTCCACTAAAGTCACCAATGGTAGTGAAAGGGTTAAGTGGTCTCTTTGTTTGGCCGCTAGGATATGACAGATAATGAGCTCAGATAATGAGCTCATTGTACCAGGAGGGAACCTGCCAAAAATTTGAGGTTTTTGGAGGTTGGGGAAGATGCCCTCCCTAATGAATGGAAGGTTTTCTCAGTGACCATTATTGTATAGTCCCCTGCGGCCATGCAAAAGATCACAATATGAAGTGGATAACTATTCATAGGAACCAGTCTATTTTTTTTTTTAGAGGGAGTTGGACTGCCCCTCACCCCCCTCTTTGAATGCTGATCATATTTTTTTTCTTTCTTATAAATTTGTTTCATGCTGCTTGAAAGAAATCAATTATGTTTGTTATTCCAAAATAGTGTAAGTTATACAGGACTGTGATTTCTCGGGATTTTTCCTAATTTCAGGATTTTTTTTTTACAAATCTCCCTTTGCCTCAAAATCATCTTGAAAGAAAAGAAGTGGCCTGTATTGTGTCCAAACCTCTAATTTCGTGTTTGTGGGGGATGTGGAGAGTCTGTAAATCCTCCAAAATTAAACATCCGAGAGGTTCAGGTTTTTTTTTTCCTCTAGACCAAAGGAAGACCCAGGCCCGCTACCCATTTTTCAGGAGTTTTTTTTACTTTTGTCAAATCACACCCCCTGCTGGTTATGCTCTGTGTATTTTGTACAGAGCTTTGAGACGAAGTGACAGTGAGGAAATGAATCTGTCTAAACACAACCCGCTTTGTGGAATCTCATTTGACCGACCAATCACTGGAGAGGCTAAAGTCAGTGAAGGTAACATCATAACGTACCCTATTACCCCCCCCCCCCCCCATCCCCTTCTAAACTTGTTACAGGGTGGTGCTACTCTTTCTTTCAAACATTAACCAATCAACAATGTTTTGCATTAATATACTAAAAACAATTTAGGGAACACCGGAATAATCTCGGTTAAAAGCAAGATCATTTATTTCAGATAAACACAATGCTTCACAGAATTGATGAAAAACAACTGCACAATGAAACAGATGATAAAGGATGCATGTAGTGATTACACATTTCATGACATGACTACTGAAAGAGAGAGGGGGGGGGTTGCAAATGAAAATCCTGGTTCACGGAACATTTCAAACCTATTTGATGTTAAAAATCCGGTGTTCCCTGAATTGTTTTGAGTAGTATACATAAAATTTAAAAAAATGATACAAAATTAATGATAATAAATACTAATAAATGATTTTAAATGGAAAAATTTGTAATTTGTAGCCTCACATTTCGACCCATGGGCCAGTAACTACAAATGTTTGCATTTAAACTACCGGTCCTGGTGGTTGGTAAATAATTTGCGACAGTGAATTCTTTATTTAAAAAAATAATAATAGTAGCAAGTGTCTATAACAGTTTAGATATTCTGATTGGTTCGGGATGGATCATGTGGAGGAATATTAACAGCATATATCTTGTGTCTTATAAAAGTATGGATGAGTCTACCGATATTTTACCATTTTACCTTTAGATGCAATATTGGTTATCAAATTACCAAATTATTATCTCAAATTATTAACGAATTATTCTAACTCTTACTTGGTGTAAATTTGTTAAACGTTTCAATCATCCTGAGAAATTATTTTGCCAGAATTGTTTTTATCTTTAGAGAAGACAGGAATCGTTATGTTGAATTTTTTCGAAACTTGAAAAACGTAACAGTTTATCGTAATTTTCAAGCACCTGTTGTGATGAAACTTTGACAGGTTAGTTTTATGAAGTATTTCTTGAAAAACTGGAGGGTTGAAATTAATGTACGTTTCCGTTTTAAAAAACAAACATTTTTAATATTATTATTATACATTTCTGGTAGTGAAACCAAGGATGTCTCAAAAGCACACTTAAGCACTGTAGCTCAGAAGCCTGAGGAAAACCTGTGAACAAGGGCACTTGTTATGTGAACCAGAAACACCGGGGTAAACCTATACTCTTCCACGATAAAGTGTTCTGGGTTCTTTTACGTGCATTACTTAATCTAGTACATGGGACCTACGGCTTAATGTCCCATCCGAAGGATGAAGCAATTATGGTTAACTGTCTTGCTCAAGGAAAGTGCCGTGACCAGCCATGCCGGGGTTCGAACCCACATTCTGACAACACCAGAACTTGAGTCCGATGCACTCGACCGCTCGTCCACAACACTCCACAAATCTTTGACTTATTGTGTCAACACATCTGTTTTATACACAGTCAATGACCTACCATGGAGGAGTGGGGATCTGAATCTTTTCTACCGTTGCATATCGCGTGTCATGATCCTGCTGACAGGCAAGGTAGATCTGGATGGTCCTGCTGCCCGCACCAGACCTCCGAAGGCAGCATTGTCGCCGGTCAGAACATCGGGAACCGACCCGAGGGTAGAGCATAGATCAGCGTCTACCGACCTGTCAAATAGGTGAGATGTGGTGACAACCCGTTCAGAGTCAAAAGAAGGCCTTACATTGGTTCATGTATATGCGCTCTGCACGTACATATACGCGCAGCGCACATACCAATAAAGTGACTTTCTTTTGCCTGACAACGAGGGGGCCCTACAGTTCAGGATATCATATGCGTGAGGTCTATTAAATTTGAATGCACAATTGCACATAATAAACTTTGACATATTTTGTACTGGGTCTTTTGAATATATGCATGTAAGTGAATAAAAGTCAATGTCTTTGGCCTTAGAATGGTCTGCCCTACAGTCCTCTTTATTGTCTGCTGATTCAGAAACGTAGCATCTATGATGAATATTTTGTTTGTTTCTCCGTCCACAGGCCAGTCACCGTTGCCTACACCCCTCCAGTTAAAGGCACCCCTGCCCCCCGCCCGATACCCGCTGTCCCGATGAGCCCCAGCCGTTCGTCAAGGACTACCTCCGCCTCGAGTGCCGTCTCGGTTCCCCTGCAGGCGTCTGCCCAGACCAGCCAAGGCAACGGGGAAAGGATGGAGTCTTGGAGCGTCCAACCACGTCAGATGGTCATCACGGCCCCTGGCGCCGGCGTGGGCGTGCAGAAAAGCCACAGTATCAGAATTGCTAACCATAGCCCGAGGAAATTAAGGTCAGTTGTAATTTTTATGCACGAGAGAACTTGTCTTGTGCCCCTAGGTGAGGTGTGCTTTTAAACTTACTTTTTGTGCCCGTCGGGTAAAAAGGATGTGACGATTAGGAGACCTCGGACATAGCGGCTGGATAGCTCAGTTGGTAGCCCAGATTTGACTTTTGTCCCGGCAAGAACCTTGTAAAAATCAAGATGCACACAGTCGGGCTAAAAAAAATGCAGCCAAAATTGATGGATCATTTTGGAATTCTGCCTTTTTCACATTGGGGTATGAACATTTGCCCGATTTGTGAGGCCTCTCTTCGCCAACCATACTTTGTATATGGGAAATTTGGTCTGGTTCCAAATTCACTGGTTGGCAAAAAATAAAAGATCACAAAAAAAAGCCACCCAAAAACCAAAAAAATGCGTCACCCCACTGATTTTGAAGCCGACCTTTGGCCTAAAGCTATGGAAGTAGATAATTGAGATTGCATTCAGTTGTCTCAATTTGTCTTAAAACGAAGGTGCAACATTGGTTTTTTTGGAAACGTACATTCATTTCACCCTTCTTGTCTTCAAGAAATACATCTCTTAAAACTTACCCGTGAAAGGGGCTCACGTTTTTGAAACAGCAACAATACACCGTAACATGTTTTTCTTTTTTTCTTTTTTTTAAAAATATTTTTATGTTTTATAAAAAGTTGCAGGATGGCACCTTTTTGTATCTTTAACATAAAAATTCCTTTTTATCTTGAGTCATGTCTCAAGATGATTGATTCTTGTACCAACCTTTATACCATGAATATTTTAAGATAGTAATCTGTTTATTTAATAATCTGGTTGTTTACCAATGTTATACTTTCCCCCTTAATTTATGTCTTTAACCAGTTCGCGTCGGGAATAAACAAGTTTTTCTGGGCCGCTTGGCGGGTTTCTTTTTCCCACACACACGTTCTTGAAGTTTCCACAGCGTGTACCCGTGGATCGACACGTTTTCCGGGCAGGTCACTTCACGCGCATGGCTTGTTGGCACATCAACCGAGCATGCATACACATACTCCCGAGTTTCCTGTGGCGTGTTTAGACACTCTCCGATCCATGGTGAAAAAAAAAATTGCGTGTATACACGGCCTCCGACGCGAACTGGTTAAAGGGACAATATCGTCACGATCAACGGGGCATGGAATCAGAGTGCTAGTTTTAGATTAACTCAGTGACTGAAAATAACACCTCCACATGATAAGGTTGTATCGAGCGCTTAAAAACCAGAACTGAGTATGTCCATTTTTTGCCTAAATTGTGTTATGGGGAGTTTCTGATTTTTTTTCAGAAAGATTCAAACTTTTAAACTCATTTTTTTTTCAAAATGCTGATTTTGGACATAACCAGTTCTGGTTTTAAGCCTTCGATATTACTGATGCTGCTGCATACATGAGCCAGTAAATTTCAGTCACCGTGTCCATCTTAAACTAGGACACCGATTCCATGCCCTGTTGGAGGTCTGCTTTGATCATGATGATATTGCCCCTTTAATATAGACCAAACTTTTGATTCCTCTTTAACTTTTTAGGTTTGAAACCATGCACACTCCAGACTGCCTTATTGTCACCCCCGCGGCAGGAGTGGTGGAGCCCATGAGTCAGCTTCTAGTGCTGGTTAGCTGTAACCCTTCCATTCGGTCCAGAGGGGTGCAGTTACCGTGGAGTGGGGCCATTCTGGTGGTTTGTGATGGACGGCAGCAGGTATTAAAAATTAAAAAAAAAAAAGTAATCATAAAATTTGCGTTTCCATATAAGAGCAAGTGAGGCACATTTGTACTTTACCCAAATAAATTTGTGTCCTCCTCAGTTGTTAGATTTTTTGTTAAATTTAAAAAAAAAAACTTGTTTGGGTCATACCCTGTTTTGCCCAAAGGCTCAGTTTGTGTTATAAAACAATAATTGTTGAGATTTCTTGACGTCAAAGACCAGGTCAAACCTAACAAAATTTGTTGTGTACATGCAAAAAGAGATCCACGAATCCTAGAAAAAAAGAGATCCTAGAGTCATGTCAAATGCTGCATGATCTTTTGCGAGGGTTGTTCATATTAAAAGCTGAATACGACCCCTTCTATAGTAGCTAAACACCCCCCTTTATCAAGTGGTTTGATCCAATTATTAATGGTACAATAGGAGTCCGAGTTCAAATTGGAGAGAAATTTGGGATGGACGCTTCTATTGTCCCATCATTGGGTAGAATGCAGTCCCTCCATGACTGGCCTGCCACCCCCTATATCAAGTGATGTTGTCTTACATACAATTCAAAATTCTCATTTGTTCAGGAGGTCAGAGTTCAAATCAGAGAGGACTTTGGGATGGACACTTCCGTTGTCCCATCACTGGGTAGAATGCAGTCCCTCCCAGACCAGCCTGTCACCCCTGATGCATCAACAGTGGCGCCTCCATCAGAGAGCATATCTCCTGTCAAATTGCGATCCAAAGCAATCCGTTTTCCAGCAACAAAAGTTGGGAATACCTCGGGTAAACAATATATATGACATAAAACACAATAAAGGGGGCCACTTTGCATCTGTCACGTTAGCAGTTTTTCCAATGCTTGTTATTTATTTTTAAGTACCTGAAACCGACCAAAAAGTGTTTCAACATGTGAATGGACATGCAGGCTTATACTAGAACTAATTTGAGTTGATTTATTTTATTATTTTATTTTTTTATTTATTTTTTTACCCTCAAATTTCCATAAAAATTGGACGGAAAAAGTTACCTCACTTTTCCGTCCATTTGTTGATGGAAATTTGAGGGTAATTAAAAAAATAATAGTAATAATCAACTCAAATTATCTTTAGGATAAGCATGCATGTCTATTCAAATGTTGAAATTCTTTTTGGGTGGTTTCAGATATTTAAAAAAGAATTACAACCATTAGAAAAACTGCTAACGTGACGTAGAAAGTGGCCCCTTTTATTGTGTTTATGTCATATATATATATATATATATATATATATATATATATATATATATATATATATATATATATATATATATATATATATATATATATATATATATATATATATGAAATATTTTGAATATAAATTGCATTTTAATTTTTTTTTAAATGGTAAAACTACTTAACGTATGAATAGAAGGGGGCTTGCCCCAGTATTTCTGGAATGGCATAAAAAATGCGCTGAACAGGGGGTAATAATGTTCATGCGCCATGAGCGTCAAAACTTTGGCAGATACCGGCGCAGTATAACAATTATTACAACTCCTAAGAGATTGTTTTTCGTATATCTTTATTTGTGCATTTGTTATTTATTTAAAAATGCAAAATAACGGTTATTGGTCTTACGTTTCGAACCTAGCAGGTTCTTTCTCAAAGGCAAAATGTTATTTATTTATAATTGTAAAGCTTTGTCAAGGGCAATTTGAAGCATTTCAGGCCCCCCTGTGAGTTTTCCTGGATTCAGGATTTTTTATTTATCTCCCTTTGCCTCAAAATTTTCTTGAAAAGAAAGAAGTAGCCAGTATCTTAAACTACATGTACTTCAAGCTTAAACCATACCGTTCTACCAGGCAGTCATCTGCATCCCATCAACATACAGTTGTCATTCCAAAATCTCGTACCTCACGGCATCAGAGATCCTTTTTGAGCTTCTTATGCCAGGCTATGGAACTCTGTTGTGGATGTTCCATCTGGTCAGTCCTTCAAATCTAATGTTCATCGCCATCTGATTAATCTGCCACCTGCTCAGAATATATGAACTCTAGCTTGGGCATCCGTCATGCTTCTTGTTCTCTTGGGCAGTGTTAAAAAAAACCAATTGTGACCAAACTTCTTGTTTCTTGTTTGTGGGGATGTAGAGAGTCTGTAAATCTGCCAGGAGGTTCAGGGGGGCTTTGTCCTCTAGACCAAAGGGAGACCCAGGCCTGCTACCCATAGGAGGTTCAGGGGGCTTTGTCCTCTAGACCAAAGGGAGACCCAGGCCTGCTACCCACAGGAGGTTCAGGGGGCTTTGTCCTCTAGACCAAAGGGAGACCGAGGCCCGCTACCCATTTTTCAGGATTTTTTACTTTTGTCGAATCACACCCCTGGCATTTAGAATGTTCTCCTCACACTTCACAAAGTTTTGGAGCAGAAGTATTGCAGCGCCGATGTCAATTCTGCCTCTCATTATATATGATAAAGCCTCGTTTTGTTCTTGTCTGGTACACAGAGGCCACATTGGAGTTTCAGAACAAAACGTCTGAACCCCGTCAGTGGTGCCTGTCATCCTTTGCGCCTACGTACGTCAAGCAGGACAGTGGGGAGATCTATCGGGCCACCTACTCGGCCTTTCGCTTCACTCACCAGTATGGAAAACTGGAACCGGGACAGAATATTGCGGTAAAATTCCTAGTATTTTTTTTTTTTATAGATTTGATGGGATCCAGTGCATTAGACTTGTGTTCAGATGGCTGAGTCGTTAGAATGTGGATTTGAATCCCAGCCGCGACCGTGGTACTTGTGTCCTTGAGCAAAGCACTGTAATTGCAGGCCTCCCAGCGAAACCTATAAAACCTATAAAAACCTATATTTCAAAAATGGGAACCTTTATTTCCCCCAAAAAACCTATATTAACCTCTAAAAACCTATATTTTTAATTTCCTGCAACACATTTTCAACTTCCTCATAAAATCCTCATGGCTTTGAAGAATAATTACTTCCTAAGTATAAAGAGATGAAGCCAAAACAGTAGCCAAACTATAAACATGTGTACCGCTCTTAGATTTTCTGTTGGACAGGGTATGGGGTAATGTACTTTGTTGCAAAAAGTAATCAGAAGGTAGGCAATTTTAATACCAAAAACTTGTTACTTAACACTGCATAATCACAGGAAATAACCTATAAAAGCCTATATTTTGGCATTTGGTAAACCTATAAAAACCTATATTTGGTAGATTAGGCACTGGGAGGCCTGTAATTGCTTCTCTTCACCCAGGAGTATAAATGGGTACCTGTGAGGCCGTAGAGATGGTTATTGTGTTTGATTAGCCCTGTAGCGCCAAAAGGTTGCACATTGGCTGTATACTCCCCAGGGAGCTGAGAAAGATTATAGGAATGATATTGGCCCAGTGACCAGGGGTAATAATGTAAAGCGCATTGGGACATTTTCTATGGATAATGCGCGATATAAGAATTATTTAATTTCATAACAGTTTGACGGTAGAGTAAGCCCTAAACTTTTTTAACCAGTCTGTAGAGATGAGAATTTCTCATTGAATATACATGTAGGTAAACAAGTTTATGACAATCATACGTTTTATTTATTTTTTTTATAAAAAAAAATTTAAAAAAAATATTCCATGAGCCTGCGGGAACAAAAGTGCGGATGACTTTATATATAGCTTTACAGTCTATCAACATGACGGCCTCCAGTGCCATCAAATTGTAAATTTTTCAACTCATTTTTTTATTTAATTTTACATACGACTGTAAAGCAGCTGATGAATATTTGAAAAGAAACGGGTATTTACAACCATTCATATGTTGTTAATGTCCTTTTTTAATAATGGATCCATTTGAAACGGTAAATATACAATGAAGGTCGCTGTTAACGCTAATTACTAAAACGTGAACATCATGTGTGCCGTGACGACTTGAGTGGTTTATGACAAGGCCTTGGCCTTGGTGCCCCTGAAAAATGTTCCCATAGACATTCTGATGTTCTAGTGGAAGTGCCGTTGACTCAGGAAAAGTGGCCTTGTCTCGACAAGAATGAAATTCCAGGCCTGTTTGACCCCTCCTATGACGTTGAATTGGGGTTGAAATATGAGTCGCAGCGGTAGTACCCCTATGCCAATATATAGTCTCTTCATGAAGGGTACAAACAAATCTGTTTAAGGGCATAAGGGCAGTTCCACGGTTACTCACGTTACATTTTTGTTGGGCCCCACTCTTAATGATATAATTTCCTTATTAAATATATTTCACTGAATATTTTTTCACAGTAGTTGCATTATACCCAGACATTACTCGGGCACACAAAAATCATTTCAGAAATTTGTTTCTATGTTACGCTGTATAAGAAGAAAAATGCTGGTTACTTGCGTTACAATTTTCGGACATGCATAAAATGTTGCTTTTTCTCTTAGGGAGGAGGGCCAAAGTCCTGGCACAGCCAAGCCTTTGAGAAGCCCAACTAGGCCCAGACTACCTGGCCTCCTAATCTGTCCTTTGTGAGTGGGTTAAGCCCTCCAGAAGCCCAGGTTATGTTGATTGGCAGGTACTGTATTGTTACAGGATTAGGACTCAAACAAGACAGATTAGGAGGCCAGGTAGTGTGGGTCTGCCAGAGCTTCTCAAAGGCTTGGCTGTACCATGACTTTGGCCCTCATCCCTTATATAGCATACATATAACACATTTCTGAAATTCTTATTTTGTACTCAGTACAGTCTGGTTATAATGTAACTACTGTTACAATAAGTCTCAAAAATGTAACGTGAGTGACTATGGACTTTGTGCCCGTAAGCACACATGCTCTTTTTAATATTTTACTTTGAGTAAATTTGGTTTCATCCCCTTTTTTGATTTGTCCTTTCCCGAACAGGTTAACCTAGAGTTTATTCCTAGAGATGAAGGGATGTACTCTCAATACTGGGATCTTGAGGTACGTAGTGTGAATACAGTGTTTAGAGAATGTAAGAGGGCATTAGGAAAATGGTATCAGGGGCTTATTCCATAGAGTTCCTAATTAAGCAGAGCAAAGATTGATAAGCAAATATATTTGATAAGCAAAATGATGGTACTAAAAGGAAAGTGTTCTTTCCTATTAGAATACAAGACATGGAGTGCCATGCTCGAGCGGTTTAGTGTTCTGATGGCTGAGTCGTCAGAATGTGGGTTCGAATCCCGACCGCAACGGGGGGTGCTTGTGTCCTTGAGCAAGACACTTTACCATAATTGCTTCTCTCCACCCAGGGGTAAATGGGTACCTGTGAGGGCAGAGTCGGTTTTGTTTGATTAGCCCTATATGCGCTGTAATGGCAGCAATTGAGCTGTATACTCCCCAGGGAGCTGAGATGGTTTTCAGGAATGATTTATGCGCCTGATGAGCAGGGGTAATAATATAATGCGCCTTGAGCACCAGTTTGGTGGATACGTGCGCTATGTAAGTCCACATTATTATTATTATTATCTACAAGCATTTTTTGTCATGAACATTACTAGGTAATAAACTGAATGATACACAGGTTGCATAAAGTGACAATATCAACAGGGCATGGAATCGGTGTCTTAGTTTGAGATGAACACAGTGACTGAAAATTACTGGCTCATTTATGCCGCAGCAACGGTAATGTGGCCGAACATGTGGGGTATTATTTTCAGTCACCGAGTTAATCTAAAACTGGTATGCCGATTCCATGCCCTGTTGATCGTGTCGATATTGCCCCTTTAATGCATATCGTGACTCAAAGATACTCAAAAGCAGTTTAGGCAACATTACAAATGTTGTACCTTCACTAAATGTTGTACCTTCACTTTAATGACGAATGAAATCACATTAAATCACTTTAATGACGAATGAAGTACAAATCTCCTCCTGACGTCCACAGAGCAGCGATAAGGCCGCAGTGGGCAACGGCTCTCATAAGACCCGTATCGAGCTGGTTGGAGATGGAACGAAAGGAGAGATGTCCCCATCGCCGCCACGCAAAGCCAAGAAGAAGAAGATGAAGAAAAGTGTGGAGGGTAATCTAGTCAGGGTTGAACCTCGGATCACCTCAAAACCCGCTGGGTTCGCTTTGCCAATCCTTGGGGACAACACAAGTGAAGGAGATATCAGGTAGGTCTTTGGGTCCTTTTTTAAATATTTTTTTAAATTTTTTCATTTAATTTTACATTTTACTTTTCAATATTTGGAGGAATTTGATGTGGTGAGAGGATATGCTCGCAAATGGAGAACTTTTTAAATTGTATTTTTTTGGACATATGTGACCCGCTCTGGCAAAACCCGAAACTTCTCTTCATTTACCATAATGTGTAACAGCCATGAAAAGGTCAAAAAACTGACCCCAGGGACCAGTTTGAGATTTTCATGTCACCATATAGAGTTAGAGCATTTTCTCTAGATTTTGATGGAAAAGGAAAAATCCTGAAACGTTGGGAACATTGTTAATTTTCACGATAAATTTGGGAGGTCACTCCGAAAAGTTGGGTCAAAGTTGAGGGTTTTGCCAGAGCCAGTCACATAGTTGTTTTTTTGGTGTTAATCCTCCTACTATTGCTGCAATTCAGTGGAAAGTTGCTAGAGAGATCAAAACCAGTCAACTGCCTGTTTTGACTATTGACCCAAATGTGCACACAGGGGCATTTTTGACTGGTTTTTACTGTCATTTTGGCCACCCTGAACAATATCAGACAATGCTTTTACCAGTCAAAAACGGTTGACTCATTTTGACCTGTATTACTACACGTAAGGTTTGACAGTGTTTGACTTTTTAAGTGCACTAGATATACCTTGGCAAGTATATCAACATTTTGACTGATTTTGACGCTTGCAGTAGTAGGAGGGTTAAGGCCTCCAAGTGTGACATATGCAGTAGGTCTACACTAAAAACATTCCCATTCATTCCTGAAGATTACAGCATTTGTTAATATCAGTTTAATTGAATACTTCCTTCCCCGCAATAAAAATATACAAACAATTATTCCAACCTTTTTGGCTAAGTCCAGAGGAAAACTCCTTCCCACCGACCCACTGTGATTCATGACACTAGCCATCTTTCCTTGAGAAGAGCCAGTCGCAAGACAATATTAATATCTGCCCCCCAGAAACATCCCCCATCAATCAAACGCTGTCTGGCCAGTGGACACAGCCGCTAACGGCAAACACATTTACTCCAGACTCCTACAGTTTGAACCGGTCTGGCCAAACCAGCTGCAGTTCTGAGAGTGAGTCCAGATGGGAAGTGTGTCAATTGAAAGACAATGGTCGGGTTACAATGAAAACAGTTCCTTTCCAACAAAAGTCTGTCTTGATTCCCTGGTTAGCCCTCGTAAATCATTCTACCTGGGCTTGAGGGCACCAGGGGGGGCAATAATGTAACACATGTTTATTACCCCTCCCTGGAGAGAAGAGGGCTGGGGTGTGACCTGTACAAACCTGAACCCAGGATGACACAGAATATAAAGCAGACCATTGAAACACAGTGGGAATTCCCCTGGGAACAAGGTGATGGGAGGAATGATTTTAAAAATGATGTAAAAGGTCATATTTTTCCCTTTTTTTTTTTTTTTTTTTTTTTTTGAGGGGGGTGGTGATCCGCCCATTTAGAAGGAACAGCATGACTCCAATTTTTGGTACACTTTGTGTATGTATTGACTGGTTGCGCTTTTGTAAAATGCTTATTGTAGCCTCCACCTCGAGTGGCCTTTTGGTCTTGTAATTGGCAACCTTCACAAACAAAATTGAACCAAATTATCAAATAAAAAAATGTACATGCATACTTTATGAGAATATCAACTCTGTATAAAAAAAAACTGACCGTATCTCATGTTTTTGAATAAAAAATAAATTATAAATGAATTCCGTTTAACATGTAAAAATTCCATATGTTTTTATGTTGTTATTAAATTCCTAGTTCTAAACCTCACATTTACTGAGACTACATCGCACTGAATAGATTTGCCTGTGAATTTTGTTACAAAAACATGCCCTTTGGGTAATTCTTGGTGTCTTAAATTTTTTACGTTTTTACTGTATATGGATTTGGCACTTTATAAATGCTGATGATGATGATGATGATGATGATGATGGTGATGATGATGATGTCTGGTTGTGTGAATATTTTACATCCTGACCATCATCGCAAATTTCAATAAATCCAAACCAAACTGTCAATTCAAACCACGGTTTTTGAACATTTCTCCCCCGCAGTCCTGCAGACAGCAACAATCAAGTAGCGCCAGCAGCGAGCAGGAGTCCTGACTCGACCTCGGCCCAAGGAGTGACACTGATCGATGATCATCTTGTCTTCCGCCCGACTAAGGTTGGCGCCGCCGCCATGCTGAAGGTTCAAGTACAGAACAGCTCATCCCAGACACACACTGTAAGTCATAATGGGGTGGGGTGGGGGGGGTTGCATCACAATCATATCCTGTGCACAAATCTTATAGGATACTGGTTTTGATATGAAGGCACCAATGCCAGGCCACAAGAGGGTGCTATTGTGGGTGAAGACAGAACTATGGCAAGTGAATTTATTTATTTAGTGATTTGTTCATAAACTGTTTACTTTTACAGATGTAAACATGTAAGATTTCCTGGGAATGTACAATAATTCTCATGTTGAAAAAAAAAATTTAAAATTCTACGAGTATGCTTCCTTTTTTTGTGGAAATAAGACACATGTGGAAAAAAATTTATTCTACGAGTATTCTTCCTTTTTTTAAAAGTTAAGACAAACATTATACAACCAACCTGTGAGTAGATCTATTAAGGATAGGTACAGCATTGGTAATATTGGCAAAATTGCTCCTTCGGGTGTGCTGACTCTCTTTGATTCAAGATGCACATTAAACAACCGACATTCAGTTTATTGACTAGTGTCATCAAAAAGAAAATAGCGCAAATCCAATTTTATTTATTTTTGTTGTTGTTATATTCTAATGTGGAATTTTTCCTAAATTAAAACTGGAAATTATTTAATGTTTTCTTAAAAGCACCTCGGATAAAATTATTACTAGGGAAGATTGATACCATCATCAGCTTTACACTGAGGGAGGAGGGCCAAAGTCCTGGGTACAGTCAAGCCTTTGAAAAGCCCAGACAGGCCTGGGCTTTGCCCAGACAGGCCTGGGCTTTGCCCAGACCTACTGGCCTATATAATCCTGTAGCTGAGCTCAAAAGACCCTTTACTAATGAATTAGATCTTAAATAGCTCTTATTGTTAACTCAGACTTGACTGACACCTCAGCTGTTTCGTTCACAGCTGCAGCCATTATTTATGAGCTCTACTTGGCCCGGCTTAGGCCCTCCAGAAGCCCTGGTTAGGTTGATTGGCGGTACTGTATTGTTACAGGATTAGGGACTCACAAAAGACAGATTAGGAGGCCAGGTAGCCCAGGGCTGGCTGGGCTTCTCAAAGGCTTGGCTGGGCTTCTCAAAGGCTTGGCCGGGCTTCTCAAAGGCTTGGCCGAGCTTCTCAAAGGCTTGGCTGGGCTTGGCTGGGCTTGGCTTGGCTTGGCTTCCCTTCCCTTCCCTTGTCTTCCCTGTCATTCACCATACTGATTATCCCTCGTTCCAGGTCAAATTTGTCAGCCCCCATCCCCCGTTCTGCATTCGCCACCACCAGCACACCATCCAACCCAAACGCTTCATCCGTCTGCCGGTGTACTTCAAGCCCACCGCACCAGGCAAGCACCAGGCAGCCCTGGTCATCCAGACCCTCGAGGGACAACATAGTTTGATGTCACGTCTTGAGGGAGTCGGGGTATGATTTCCTCTCCCCCCCCTCCCACCGGAGAGTCATTTCAGAGTCACGGCAAACCAAAAAGAACGGGTGAGTAAAACGCTTTTTTATTTTTATTTCTGCATGTTTGTATTCACCCGAAATAAAAGATGTATCTACAGAGTACAACGATCATAAGTCGTTCTGTGCGGTGAAGTCGTACAAGGAATCCCCACGATCCAGTGGGATTGAGACGGCATCGCATGCTTGAATGCGTCGTGACGCGCCATACCCATATCATCGTTTGTCTCTCGTAGATTTGGGAGGTCATTGGTAATGTGTTTATAGCTGCTGGGATTGACCGCCGTTTATGGAAATGTGATAGGTCAAAAGTATATTTTCGTGTAATAAACATCACTCACAGCTCTTTTTTTTTTCTTCTTTTTTTTTTTAATGGCAATTCAGCCATGTGCATTATTTTGCAAATGACTTCTGTTTTAAGGGTTTATGTTCTTCCCCCACCCAATCACCCATCCGCACACCCCCTGTTGTGCTTGTTATATAATGTAATGCTCTTCTATAACTGCATCAACCACCTTCTGATGAAAAAAACAACCACCACCTACCTGCCTGGTAGTTTGTGAAAACAGCCCATAAACCTTGTCAAATATCGATTTAAATTTTTTTTTTTTTTAATTCATTTTATTCAGACGCAGTGTATGTCCAGTTCTCATACTTGGAGAAAAAAAACGACCACTCATGTGACTAACGTTTACTAAGTGTGTTTACTCAAGTGTGTTTACTAAGTGTGTTTACTAAGTGCAGAAAATTTTGCTTAGTAAATTTATCTGCTAAGCAAAATTGAGCCGAGAACCAGCCAGACGCAATATACATTATGTGTTTTTCTTTAAGATGGTAACCTATTTCTTGATAAGCACAAAATTTTCTGTGCGCAGCAAAGTTGCGCGCTCATTAGCAGCTTGATGAAAGCAGTCTGGGGCTGCATGACCATTCAGTTATACCGATTGATGACCTTCTATTGGACATCCACTATTGTTCAAGACCCAATCGGGTCAGACATCTTCAGGAGAACTGCCAGCAACAAACAAAAGGTGATGTCTGGACGGAAATAAAGCCACTAGTTTAATCCTCAGCAGCTCAGCTCCCATTAACCCCCCCCAATGGTTGGCTGCAAGTCCATTTACAGCCATTTAGCATGTTAATCCTAACACAATGCCCAAGTAATCCGATACTAATCTCTTCTTTTTGTGTGACCATTAAGGATGTTTTCTGTAAAACAAAATGCCAACAAGTAATATGATACTAATCTCTTCGTTTTGTGCGACCATTAAGGACCAGATAGCCAAGCTCATTGGAGAGTTTAGAATGACTAGTTCTGGAATGAAATCTGTGTGAAAAGTCTATCGCTCGTCTAGTGATACCCAGACTGCAGTCAGGGGAAATCTTCTGTAAAACTATATTTACATTTGTCGGTGGCCTCTAGAGGGTGCTGTTACCATAAATAATTGTCGTTTAGTGCATTTTGTTGGTTAAAGGTGTTCTTTGTTGCTGATATACTGTCTGGTGGATGATGTATTGTACAAGTGAAGGCGTGATGTAAAATCAATCTTTCGTTTCTCAGTTGATTTCACTGTGATGTACACATTGTAACTTTGATTAAAACTGCCCTGCCAAGGTTGTATCGTAACACGGGGCGTGATCCCTTACTAGTGCCTCCTGAACTAAGGTATAGACAGAATAGGGAGACCGCCCACATGGTCAGTTGGTAGAGGCAAATAATCATATCCCTATGTGAAAGAGTCTTTTAAAACACAGCACGGCAGAATTCCAATCCATCCAGCAATTTGGCTGTAATTGGACATCGTTTCATACCCCCCCTTCGAAAAAAAAAAAAGAAAAAAAAAAAGAATCATGTGCGGGTCTGAGGCGACGCATGCTGAGACCAGAAACGGCAAACCAGAGGTTATTTTTTTGGCCTTAAAGCCAATAAATACTTGGTAAAATGTCTGTAAATGCATCCGTACTTTATAAGAATCAAAAGATGTGTATAGAAACCAACCAATGTCTGTAAATGCATCCATACTTCATAAGAATCAAAAGATGTGTATAGAAACCAACCAATGTCTGTAAATGCATCCATACTTCATAAGAATCAAAAGATGTGTATAGAAACCAACCAATGTCTGTAAATGCATCCATACTTCATAAGAATCAAAAGATGTGTATAGAAACCAACCAATGTCTGTAAATGCATCCATACTTCATAAGAATCAAAAGATGTGTATAGAAACCAACCAATGTCTGTAAATGCATCCATACTTCATAAGAATCAAAAGATGTGTATAGAAACCAACCAATGTCTGTAAATGCATCCATACTTCATAAGAATCAAAAGATGTGTATAGAAACCAACCAATGTCTGTAAATGCATCCATACTTCATAAGAATCAAAAGATGTGTATAGAAACCAACCAATGTCTGTAAATGCATCCATACTTCATAAGAATCAAAAGATGTGTATAGAAACCAACCAATGTCTGTAAATGCATCCATACTTTATAAGAATCAAAAGATGTGTATAGAAACCAACCAATGTCTGTAAATGCATCCATACTTAATAAGCATCAAAAGATGTGTATAGAAACCAACCAATGTCTGTAAATGCATCCATACTTAATAAGAATCAAAAGATGTGTATAGAAACCAACCAATGTCTGTAAATGCATCCATACTTAATAAGAATCAAGAGATGTGTACAGAAACCAACCAATGTCTGTAAATGCATCCATACTTTATAAGAATCAAGAGATGTGTATAGAAACCAACCAATGTCTGTAAATGTATCCATACATACTTTATAAGAATCAAGAGATATGTACAGAAACCAACCAATGTCTGTAAATGCATCCATACTTTATAAGAATCAAGAGATATGTATAGAAACCAACCAATGTCTGTAAATGCATCCATACTTTATAAGAATCAAGAGATGTGTACAGAAACCAACCGATGTCTGTAAATGCATCCATACTTTATAAGGATCAAGAGATGTGTACAGAAACCAACCGATGTCTGTAAATGCATCCATACTTTATAAGAATCAAGAGATGTGTACAGAAACCAACCGATGTCTGTAAATGCATCCATACTTTATAAGAATCAAGAGATGTGTACAGAAACCAACCGATGTCTGTAAATGCATCCATACTTTATAAGGATCAAGAGATGTGTACAGAAACCAACCGATGTCTGTAAATGCATCCATACTTTATAAGAATCAAGAGATATGTATAAGAACCAATAGGGTGTAGTGAATATTAGGGCTGTTCACAACAGCGGCCCCCAATACCCCTAGCCAAATTTACGTGGATTTTTCAAAACTGCCCACTCACACCTCTGGAATATCCAAGGATGTGTTGATGTAGATGAAACGGTTTGGAATACGTTGCCGCATCTTGTGCCTTACAGACGGGCTATAATCACGGGTATCGCATAGTTCTAGCAGACTGGTACCGCAGGCAATTTTTCAGGGTTAAATCTGCAGATTGATGACTCGGCGAATTTGTCACCTCCCAAAGAGACACTGCCCATTTCAACTGGAACTGATAAATCAAAACCCACTGTTTACCCCCACGTTTTGTATAAACCCAAAACAATTGCGTGGGTTTACCTAAGACAGGCCGCGAGGCATGGGGCGACAGGTGGCTTTAGTCAACCGTCGAACAGTTCACGTGAAAACTCTCGGCAAAGGAACCCGTACCGCATCTGATATTAATAAGACAAAATAATGTTTGCCGTAAGTGTTTATTGACCCGAACACTGTTCCTCTGTCCCCCAGCAGCTGGAAGGCTCTATTCCTCAGACAGAGTCTGAGTCAACTTTGTAGATTTTATCGTTTTTCCTTTTTTTTTTTTTTTTTTTTTTTTTGGTACTTGACAGCTGTTAATCATCTTAAAGTAATTAAATATTTGGCAAGATTGTTTATTGACCCAGAACAACATATCCCCAAGATTTCTAGCTGCCAGGCAGTTGTTCAGACGATGTCTAAATCAGTCATCAAGTTTGGGTCCTTTTTGTACAATTTTGATTTCACCAGGTTAATTTACTGGAATTCTTTATTTTAATGTTCACAAATTATATCTGCTTGTAGATTTTGAAGCTTTGCGTGGTGGAAGTACTGAAGGAGTAAGGTTCACGGTAGCACCTTGTTAATAATCTCTTACGTTGGTTCTGAGAAGAACCGGTGGTCGTCTTTAGAATAATAATCCGAGTAGACTGATCGAAACATCATGTTATCTCACCGCCGGTTCTTCTCGTATCCCACAACTCTAAAGATTTTACAGTCTTAAATCCTTTTCACTATGCAAAGCTACAAGTCTTAAAATAGCTGCTTAGTTTATTTTTCCATCCGGGTGCATTGTGTTGCAGTACTCTTCTTGCCTTCCATCTCGGGTGGCTCTGGTCCAAATCCAGCCATGGCCACTATTTGGATGTGGCTTACAGTCGCAATTTGCATGGGTTTCTCCCCAGAATAAGTCAGTTTTTTTCTTTCTTTTTTTTTCTTCTCCCATTTCAAAACATCTTGTTTCCATACAAAGCACGGACCCTGATGGAGAACTGTAATATTCACTGATGAGGTGACAAAGAATAAATAAACATTTAATATATAAATAAAGTGAAATTATCCGTGGATTTCTTATTGAGCAAATACTTAGCAAGGAATTCTTCATTTCCAGTCTAGGGTCAGGGGTTTAAAAACATATGGCTGAAATGTGACGTCCCATAAGATTTGTGACGTCCCATAAGATTTGTGACGTCCCATAAGTGGACTCGAATGTACCAATTTGTGACAAAAATGTCATTATTAAGCCATGATACACTATAAGTATCATTTGGCAATTAACTGCCTCTAAAAATATACTTACTTTCTTTGAATCAAGATATACATCCAGCCTGTGAAATAAATTCACAGTGGCGTAATTAAAGTCGAATTTTCAGGGGGGCACTAGGGGGTGCACCACTTTTTTTTAGGGGAGGCACCACTTTTTTTTAGGGGGGGGGCACCACTTTTTTTTAGGGGGGGGGCACCACTTTTTTTTAGGGGGGGGCACCACTTTTTCTAGGGGTGCACCACTTTTTCTAGGGGTGCACCACTTTTTCTAGGGGGGCATGTCATTACTTGAATCCTGCAGTCTCAAATAGGGACCTATTTTTTTTCAAAATTCTGAATAGGGGGCACCGACCTCAGCTGGGGGGACACATGCCAACAATATTATTTACAAAATAATTTGCTTAACTCCTATAGGTTTAACAATCAAAGACACTCAAAATTTGTATGTAACTCCCAACCCATTGACTTTGTGCAGTGCACTCAAATAAATGCAAGGACATGTGGCTGTGGTAGGAGGTCAAACCAAAACCACTCGACTGTATATATGAGTCTGCTGCTATAACTTATGCAGTACATACACAGCTCTGTGTGACTCTGCATATAACTTATGTAGGACATACACAAGTGTGTTTGACTTTGCCACTAACTCCAGCACAAAAATACACATGTGTGAACAATTGGCAATGCAACCAAAAATACTCAAATGACTGTCTGTGGGTGCGGTGCTTACTTGGGCCAAATTTCAGCCTGGGCATAGGAGGGTTAATTGTACTAAAATGGTAGCACCTCAGACAGAAGAATTTCACGAGATGTTTGATACCGTCGTCAACTTTACACCAAGTTTCATGGAAATTTGTAATCATCTATGTTTTTCAAGAACTTGCATACCGGCTTTAGTTTAACATTGGTGTTTATGCAATGTATAAATTTATGTAGGCTGGACTGTATTAAATTGCTGGGGTTTTTTTTAAATTTTTTTTTTTTAAAGATAGACAAAAATTGTAACTGCAAGGGTCAAATCAGTCAAAATGTTGATATACTTGCCAAGGTATATCTAGTGCGCTTAAAAGTCCAACACTGTCAAACCTTACGTGTAGTAAGTACCTTTACAGGTCAAAATGATTCGTCCGTTGGTGACTGGTAAAAGCATTGTTCAGGGTGGTCAAAATGACAGTAAAAACCAGTCAAAAATGCCCCCTGTGTGCACATTTGGGTCAACAGTCAAAACAGGCAGTTGACTGGTTTTGACCTCTGTAGCTACATGCCAATAAGGTGCAGCTGTTAGCAGGAGGGTTAAGGAAAATAAATTTCATCATATTTCATATCAGTTGAAACTTGCATGTCGGTTTTCATACATTTTTCATGATGGCTTACATATATAAACTCTTGACAGTTTTTGATGGTGTATGCACGTCTGTTTAAGGTATAAGACATCATGTTAGCTATTATCAAGAAAATCAAACCTAAAAAGGTCTTCTTCATATCAAATTCCCATTACCTTTTTCTTTCTCAAAAAAATAAAAAAACAATTTGCTGTTTAAAAAAAACAAAAAACGCTGTACTCCACATCCCCCAGAACACCGTGAGAAAATACGAACCGTGTTGACTTGCAGATCTGCATATAATGTACCCTGTATTCCACCCGGGATGCCTGGCCAATGCGCTAGCAGCAACTCACTGTCTCGGCGCACCCAGCGCGTGGCTGTTACAAACAACTGACCGGCGTCGGCCAGGCGAGACGCCGTTTCCCAGAAGAGAGAGAGATTTCTTACGCGCGGCTGGGGGCTTTAATTCCTGAAAATCTCATTGTCTTGGGGTTTGGCACATACGGCTTGCACTCGGGCCCCGGGCAAGAAACCGTTGTACCAAAGTGGACCATAATTCTGCAATGATTGGCAAAGCTGTTTTTTCCGTCGCCAATGTGAGGGTTTGCTTTACACTCAACAAAGGAAGAGAAACAGACGCTGGTTGGAATAGAGGGAAAACATTAAGCAGAGTATGGAATTAAGGAGTGTCCCCATTGGACCGTCCAAAAATAAACCACTTTAAAACTTATCCTGTTACATTTTTATTATTTTTTTTTTAAATTTATATATAATAACCTCATCTTTCAGAATAAAGTCTATTACGTTAAAGCCATGAGAATTAAAAGGCACAGTATTGTCACGGTCAGAGCAGACGTTCAACAGGGCATGGAATCGGTGTCCTAGTTTACGATGAACACGGTGGCTGAAAATCACTGGCTCATTTTTATGCAGCACCAGCAGCAACGGTTTATATGAACCTCATCATGTGGGGGGGGGGTATTTATTTTCAGTCACTGAGTTAATCTAAAACGAGCACTCCAATTCCATGCCCTACTAATCGTGGTGATGTTGTCTCTTTACAAAGAGAATAAGAACTAACCTTTGAAAGTTTCAACTTATTTCATTGTCTTATTAATTCTCCTACTATATAGCTGCAATTTCCTAAATTCCACTTGTGTACAACAAATCTGACTGTATTTTCCTTACTTTCATGTTAACGGCACAATGTAATAATAATAATAATGA
Source organism: Zoroaster sp. YZ-2022 (assembly GCA_029582265.1). Taxonomy (NCBI): domain Eukaryota; kingdom Metazoa; phylum Echinodermata; class Asteroidea; order Forcipulatida; family Zoroasteridae; genus Zoroaster; species Zoroaster sp. YZ-2022. The sequence continues at coordinate 14,154,754 of CM055822.1, forward strand.
TTAATAGTGGACACTTATATTACGTCAGTATCTGCCAAGTTTGACGCTCATGGTGCATGAACATTATTACCCCTGTCATCGGGCCAATTATATCATTCCTATAGAACCATCTCAACTCCCCGGGGAGTATGCAGCCCATGCTGCCAAATGTGTAGCGCAACAAGCTTAATCAAACACGATTACCATCTCTGCCCTCAAAGGTCCCCATTTATACTCCTGGGTGAAGAGAAGCAATCACAGTTAAGTGTCTTGCTCAGGGACACAAACACCACGGTCGCGGCCAGGATTCGAACCCACATTCTGACGACTCGGCCATCAGAACACAAGTCCGATGCACTAGACCGCTCGGCCACGGCACCCCCTATGTAAGCTGAAACTGTCACGGGTTGGTTATTTAACCGTAACCTTCCCAAATCCTCCAAAATCCTCTTTGCTAAAGTAAAGGATTTTGGAGGATTGAGGTTATTAGGCATACTTGCCTTTCCATGGTACATGTACATCCATGTTTGTTGTAGTGATTGCAAGGTCAGTGCTTGGGCAGTGGACACTGTTTATTGCTCCATGCTTGCAGGGAGGGTCCCTGGCCATGTACATGTATCACAGATTAGAAACACGTGTGCATACAAGTCATGTGCTTGCTTTACTACTGAAGGATTTTGGAGGATTCAGGTTATGTGTAAGCAAATGGGCCTAGGGAGTTAGGGTTAATTAATGTACCTTCATCAAAGAGTCATCAAATTCACAGAATCAGTTTTGCCCATGTTATCAATGCTGTACCTTCCTTTAAAACCATCAAGAATGTGTCAGTGTAAGTATCCCGTAAAGATATATCTGTTTATCCATGATACGGGTAAGTTTATATTGGAAAGCACCGATGATTCTTGTTAGTAATCATGAACAGTTTCTTTTGTGAGGGTTCTCATTTATTTCTGCACTCCGTTTTTGTTGTGGCACCATTTTCCCCCATGTCATTGTCATAAAGTGCTACGTGTCATATCATAGTGTAAACGTACCCGCAATTTTCCTCGGAATGAACCTAGATAAACAATTTTTTTCCCACTGAGTTATTTTCGTTCGTGGTCATCTCGCGATGATATGTAAGTAAACAATTCTTCATTTCCCATCTTTTGCCTTGAACCCAGCCTCCAGTAAAAACCACAAATTGAAAAAAAGAAGATAAAAGAAAGTGGATAAGAGGTTTAGTCTGTGTATGAGAACGACAACATATATCCCCGTAGTCAAAACAGGTTCCCTTAAGCGGTTCTAAGAATATTATTGCAAAGCTTGATGTATTATATTCCCTTCTCTCCCTCCTTTATGCCGAGATATTGTAAGAAGCGCGCTCCAATCTTTCTTGTTTGCTGCATGAAGTCTCTGAAGAGAAAGGCAAGGATGTAAAGTGCAGGAACAAAATTGCATCATGCATTAGATATGTCTGGATCGTCGGGAAGAGTTACAGGCAACAACGGGACAGAGAGTCTTTCAGCTTTGAAAGATTGATATGCAAGCCAAAAGGAGGCTTGGCTCTACTCTGTATGCTCTGACTATTTAATAGATGTTCCGCGTTGGAGAGCATTACAGGGTCCAGTGATGAGTGCAGTGAACCCCCAAGAGATATGCAACCCCACTCCCCGTCATGATTTGCCAAATTATTAATTCCTTCGGCTATGTGTGTCTGTACTCAAGCTTATCCAGCAAGACCCTCTGTGTGCCTGCAGTGATGTGCTATGGCAAAATATATATTTACGGTAGACGGAAATTTACAAAATTTATACCAGAAACGAAGAGAAGAACAGAAAATTGACCCACCTTCGTGACGCACCCTGGGGGAGTTATGTCTGTCCGTGTGGGTATGTGTGTCTGTTGGCTGGCAGGGTCTAGTGGAGATTTGTACTGGTTGTGCATCACGAGTTGTTCACGTGCTTCACGTGTTTTTTTTTTATAAAAGTGTTATTGTGTCTGGAATGTTGCTTGTGAGTGAATCGCATGATGTTGTCTGGTGACCTAAAAGATCCAATTACCTCCTCCTCCCCGTTTCCCTCAATAGGCCAAAGCTTTTTTGTCTTAACCCCCTCCTCCTCCTCCTCCTCCCCCCCCCCCGACCTCTTATGAGGATACTTAATTTATTAACCTGCTGATTTTACCTGGCCAATTTGCAGTTTCTGCAGTTTCTCCATTTGTCTTGGTGTGTCTAGTAAGAAATTCAATTATTTGTGGGTTTTTTTTTTTGGTTGCAATTTAATTTATCAGTCTATTTGTTGTTTGCCTGCCCGTCTGCGTTCCCTCTCTTTCTGTCTGGCTTTCAGGTGAAGTATTTTTCTTCCACCAAGTAAGGATGTCTCATGAGCTGAATATTTAAGGGTATTAGAATTCACTGACGCTTTCATCATGGCAGCCAACCTGCCTGCCTGCCTGCCAGTATCCTTGTCTCCCTTCCTACTGCCTAGGAATCTTTTATCATGTCATCCAACCTGCCTGCCTGCCTGCCTGCCTGCCTGCCTGCCTGCCTGCCTGCCTGCCTGCCTGCCTGCCTGCCAGTATCCTTGTCTCCCTTCCTACTGCCTAATTCTGTCTCCCTTCCTACTGCCTAGTTCTGTCTCCCTTCCTACTGCCTAGTTCTGTCTGATCAGTTTGTCTGTGTCTATCTATCAGGTTTTATTCTCTTGGTAAACCTTTCTGAAAAAAAATAATTGGCTTTTAAAAAGAAGTTTTCTTTAACCTTTTTATGCATCACAAACTTGCCCCCATGGCCTGGGTCTCCCTTTGGTCTGGGTCTCCCTTTGGTCTGGGTCTCCCTTTGGTCTGGGTCTCCCTTTGGTCTAATAATAATAATAATGTGTGGACTTATATAGCGCACGTATCCACCAACTAAGTGGTGCTCAAGGCGCATTATATCATTACCCCTGCTCATAAGTCTCATAAGTCTCATAAATCATTCCTGAAACCATCTCAGCTCCCTGGGGAGTATACAGCTCAATTGCTGCCATTACAGCGCATATAGGGCTGATCAACCAACTCTGCCCTCACAGGTACCCATTTAACCCCTGGGTGGAGAGAAGCAATTATGGTTAAGTGTCTTGCTCAAGGACACAAGTGTCACGGCCGGGATTCAAACCCACATTCTGCTGCTAACACCAGAACTTGAGTCCGGTAAGCTAGACCGCTCGGCCACGACACTCCACAGAGGACAAAACCCCCTGAACCTCCTGGATGTTTAATTTTGGAGCATTTACAGACCCTCCACATCCCAGCAAACAAGAAACTAGAGGTTTGGACACAATACAGGCTACTTCTTTCTTTCCTTGGTGGCTACTTCTCTTCATTCAAGACAGTTTTGAGGCAAAAAAGAAATCCTGAAATCAGGAAAAATCCTAAGAAATCACAGGTCTGGTGCTAACTGTTCAAAGATGTGTTTTTAGTTTGTAATAATTTGCACACACACGGTTACCTAATACATGGAAGATACAATATTGGTACTTGCCAGATTAACAAATGAACAAACTATTATCTTAAAAACTTTCCTGATTTCAGGATTTTTTTGTTTTGTTTTTGTAGCCACCAAGGAAGGAAAGAAGAAGCCTGTATTGTGTCTGTATTATATTTGTGGGGATGTGGAGAGTCTGTAAATCCTCCAAAATTAAATATCCAGGAGGTTCAGGGGGGATTTGTCCTCTAGACCAAAGAATTTACCAAAAGTAGCTAGACGGTAACTTTTGGTAAAACATCCAAACAGAAAAAGCATATATACATTTTTTTTTTTTTTTTTTTTTTTTTTTTCCCCCCGAAACTTTCCCAGGTAAGTTTTAGGATGTATTTCTTGAAAGCTAGAGGGTTGAAATGAAAGGAACACTACCGAATACCATTGTTGTACATTCCCTTGAAGAAAAGAAGCTATTCCGACGTATCATTTTTTGAAACCCAACGCCGACTGGAAACCTGAGAGGTTTATTGTAGGGTGAATAAGGAGGAGCTTAATGTAATAATGTCGGTATCATCACCGCTCTTGTCGGTCCTTGTTCCCTCCCCTCTCAACAGTAGATCTTTCATCGGCTATAAGCCACATTCATCTGAAGTTCTCACAACCTCGCTTTTGTAATCGGAGCCGTGCTGAATGTGTTGTCGAAAAGGTTCAACGACTTCCTCTCTCCTCTTGTTAAGCACAAAGGAAAGCCCACAAGACTAGCTAACCGACGCGGCAACTAAATTGAACAATCGCGACAGAGTCACGCAGCAGCTAATGAAACAATGCCCAATCTTATCACTTCAAATTAAACTTGCAAAGTGCAAAAAATAAATAAATAAATAAATAAAACGTCAAAAAAAAAAAAAAAAACCCTGCAAATCCCCATGGGCTGTCTTAGGGCATGGCTGAGTCACAAATGATGATAGGTCAGTACCATCAAATGGTGCGGTCCACACATGGTTTGATTTTACTTTGAAATGTCATTTCTCCAAATGAATTTTTTTTCATTTTTTTCATTTCTGATTTCCTGATTTCCTGATAGCGATCTTGCACAAGTTCACTGTCTTAGTGGTCAATCGTTGCCTATTTTCTCCCCCCCCCCCCCATGGAATGTATTTTCAGAATAGCCCATTCAATAGAGGGCTACATTTTCATCATACCATGAACACCATCCGGAAGCCGTGTTGTATGTTGGCTCTGAGATCCCCATAGAAGAGAAGTCACAATGCACATCCTGTGCAGTGTGTCCTCGGCTTTATTGAAGTGAGAGGGGGGGGGGGGGGGGGGTCATTGTCTGTTGGTTGGTTGGCTACTGCTTATATTTCATGTTGGTTAAGATGCCTGAAAAGATGTGCTGAAACCTAAGATTGGAGATATTCTAATGGTGACAAATTGAGGATTTCATGTTTTAAAGGTTTGCTGAAATAGAAATCTGCCATGTTGGATTGGATGTAGGAACATCCCTCTTTGTGTTTTGTTTCTCTTCAGTTGGAGAACTTCAGTATGTTTGTTCTAACCAGCTCCACTTGTTTGATTCGTACGGTACATATATAAAATATTCACTTTGAACAAAAAAATTAATTATGTTTGAGTTCTTAATGTGACAAGCTGTACACGCATTGTAAGGGTTAAATTTTGTTGTTGTAAAATAACACACATTGTGAGTTTAAACAACAAACCTTTAGAGCAGGTTATTTTCTTCACAGTAGCCAAATGTCTTTGTTGCATTTTTATGATATGTATATGTTGTACTTTGTCAAAGCCTCTGATGAAGGTCCGGATTGGATCGAAAGCTAAGGCCACCCTCCCGATTTAATTTATATATATATATATATATATATATCTTTTCAAAACTTACTGAGTAATTCTCATGCCAAATCATTTAAGCCATGTTTACCCAACACCATAGCAAAAATAATTAACAAAAAATTCAACAACCTGCCTGCTTCAAAACTTATAAAGGCAAAACGATACAGTTGTGATTTCCCCGATTTATTTTTTTTTACCAAAAAGTTGATTTACTCTCTTGTTTATCTCTCTTCGCGTCCAGACCCAAAGCTCAGTGTTGATACTCGAACGGTATCTTGGTGTAAAAATTAGATCATTCAATTTGTGAAGGAGCAAGCAGTGACTTACCACTTTAAAAACACTGCAACATTATTCATGGTTGGCTCCTCGGGTACATGGAAACCTATGGTGAATGCCAGAATTTGCATGTCAAAAACATTAAAAAAAAAAAAAATTAAAACCCTGTGAGTCATTTAATAGTCAGACACTGCAGATATATCATCATAGATTTGATACCACGGACAATAAGCATCACTGTGTTTACTGTAACATTACACTTGCTTAAATAAATCATTCCTCCTCTCCCTCTTGACACTCAATCTCTTTCTACTATTTTAAGACCATCTGCTTTTCTGCTCTCCGTGTGCGAATGTTCCTTTCTCCTTAATTTATGCGAGACGGCAGACAGATTTGCAATCGAGAACCTTGCTCTTTGTTCGGTGAATCCATGTGCGGTAATCCCGTTTACTTTCGGGGCAAACAAAAGACGATGGAGAAAAACATTCGTAGAGGAATACGTTTATAATAATTGCTCATCGGATATTGGAAATATAAAACTTTTTTTGGGGTGTATTGATTGTACATATACATGTACATATTAAGTATGTTTTATTCAAGGAAGATATAAAATAGAGTTTAATGAGATGCCATCAGTAGTATTGTAGGCTAAATTTGAAACAAGTGCGTCCAGACCCACAACTGCCATTTTTGTTTTCAATTGTAAATTGTTTTACCAGAAATTATACAGAAACGTGAGTGCTCATCTAGATGCATAATTATGGATTCTCGAAGAATGCATGCACCACTGACATATTGTACTGGAATGAAGCCTTCAAGTTGAATCTTGATGTTTCAAAAAGATTTTGTTGTTGTTTTTTTTGGTGTTTTTTTTTTTGGTTGTGGTTGCGGACTGTGGTTGCACTTACAAATTAAAGTAACAATTTTGCTGCTGGGAGAACACTTCCAGCTACATTCTGGTAATTGTGGGCTCAGCGTGTATCGGTGGTACTACATTTTGATATTCGCACTGCCTTAAAAATCCTGTGAATAACTGTGGGGCTAACGATGGAACATCTCGCCAGATGTAACCCTATCCCAGATAGCACACAGCCACAATACTATTCTATTTCAAGAGTCCGTCTCCTGTGTCAGTTCCAGTTGTAAAAAAAAAAATGCCAGACTCGTGCGTACATGTGCCAGGAACGTCAGGTTTTTGACAATTCCCTTTTTTTTTTCTGTGTGAAGCGATGTGCCTTAAACACAGAGGTTTCAAGGCCCCCTAGGAACAGTAACAAGAAACGGCAGTTAGATAAGCACACAAATGTACATTGTGGACGGTTATTGTTGCGAACAATTTCAGGGGAAATTTTGAATTATGCAGGGAGTTTTCTCCAGCGAGGAGATTTTTTTTTCTCTTGAGGGGAGGGTTTGAGAGCGAAGGGTAGTAGTCATACAAGGTATTCAGATCACCAAAACCCTTTGTATGAAAGTCTTCTGAAGTAGTAACTCGGCCGAGTTGTAAAATTTGTTAAGTTTTGTATATTATATTGATTTATTAAATCATCTCATTTTAAAAATATTTTATAAATTTTTGTATTTATATTATGGTTATTTTCTTTTGTAATTTATTTTTTTATTACAAATGATTCCATTATTCTGTTTTCTATTACAGAAATCCTATTAGCCTATTTAGACCAAATAAAAAATTAAAAAAATCTTCTTGTGTCTATATTCCCCTAATGCGTATAGCAAGAAACCATACATTGAACAAAAGAAACTAAATCCCCAACAACATATTGTAAACTTGATGTAGGGATTTATCAGTTAGAGGAGGGTGGGGCGGGGAGGGGGGGGCGGTTCTATGAGGCGGAAATGTTGTACCCCTCACCCCCCCGCTTCCCTCCCCCAGTGATGACATGAAGTCATTGCAACTGTGCATCGTGCACAGAGAGACCCACAAACGGAGCACATACACACAGCGGCCTGAGCATGTTTGTGTAGCAGCCCAGTGCGTTATGAAATCTGCTGCTGTCTGGCCTAAGTGCTGGCAGCCATGAACCAAACAAACTACAATCGACAGGTATCCTTCATAATGTTACTCTGGGCTGTCACCTGTAATTGTTCCTGCCACAAGTCCGTTCAGAGCAACAAGAAGGAGTCTGGGAATAAGACTTCCTCGTTTATAACACCGTTTATATAACGGAGACAGTTTTAAGATACAATTCATAAATCACCAGTTGGTAACATTTTTTAGGCGTTAAAGACTTAGCGTTAAGCTAATGGTGTTTGTAACGATCTTTCCTTGGAACAATTTTGTCTGAGGTGCTGTGCTTTTTAAGAAAAGACGAATTATTGCCAACAATTTGTCAGAAGATTCGAGGAAAGCGTACATTTTGTTACTGTTTGAATTGCGTACAGTGTTCACATTGACTGCATTCATACTATTTTCTGGTTAACGACACAACATAATTACCTGAAAATTTCACAGGACACTTGATTCATAAAGATGGTTGATTAAAAAGAGTAAGCATGCATGTAGGAGCAGTTTTGCCAACGTTACCAATGTTGTACCTTTCCACTATTGTACTAATGTTGTACATGTACCTTAACCCTACTACACATGGAGGCCACTCCGATCCACTACATTTTCAGTATGTTCTTCACCAACCTTTAGTACATATAGTGTGCAAGCCTGCTGTCCTTTCCAAGTAATCTTACAAAATCAACTGTGTGTCACCCAAGGTCACTGTAAATGTTAGTATGGCCTGCAATGTATCAATGGGAGACCACCTTACCCTGTAATCTCAGTGGTGTAACAGTGCATAGCTTGGAGTGGCCTGAATGGGTGTTCCAAAAATTGCAATGATTGTAGGAGGGTTAAGCAAAGCCAGTTGGTACAGCTGATGCATCGTCCGCTCCTCTTCCACCCCCCCCCCCCCCAATATTGAAATGTTAAAAGTTAAAAGTTGTCTTTACAGCGACAGATTGCCTAAGAGTAAGAATGAGAGGGAATGGGGAAAGTGGACCCATTCTATGAGTTAGAAATCATCTTTCTTGATCCAAGGGATCGGATATGCCCACCTGCCTCTAATGGTCATGATCAATTAGACTTCTTCCTGTCCCATGGGCGATGGGACTGTCGATTCCTCCCTCGTATCACGGCTTCCCTCAACTGTGAAATCATCTTGTCTGTTAATGGGTGCCTTTCAGAGTTTTCTTTTCCCAAAGAATTAATTCTGTCCAAGTTTATAAATTTAAAAAAAAAAATTCTTAGTGTGAAATGGTGAAGGATTTCCTTGCGGTTGTTATGAATCGTGTCGCGTTTGGTTTGTGTCTGGGTCTCCGACACTCTCTGTACCGGGGTATATTTGTTGGGATTGTCAGGGCCATATGATACAGACCTTAAAATGGTGTTATGATGATGTGCCCTGAACACTGGGCCTCAGCGGATTTTCACCTGTAGAGGGCTAGGATGACCACCAAGCAGAGTGACCAGTGCCTGTCTGTCCACTCATTATCTCTCTGCCCACTGTCTCCCCGTGTCTGTTTGCCTGTCCATCTCTGGTTGCATTGCTGTCCCACAGTATTTGCACCCACACTGCTGACATCTCGATCTCCTGTCTGTTTCTCATGCACTACTTCTGCATCATCATCTGTCTCCCCAGTCTCTTCCCAGTCACTCCCCAGTCACTCCCCAGTCTCTTCCCAGTCTCTTCCCAGTCTCTCCCCAGTCTCTCCCCAGTCTCTCCCCAGTCTCTTCCCAGTCTCTTCCCAGTCTCTTCCCAGTCTCTTCCCAGTCTCTTCCCAGTCTCTTCCCAGTCTCTTCCCAGTCTCTTCCCAGTCTCTTCCCAGTCTCTTCCCAGTCTCTTCCCAGTCTCTTCCCAGTCTCTTCCCAGTCACTTCCCAGTCACTTCCCAGTCACTTCCCAGTCACTTCCCAGTCACTTCCCAGTCTCTTCCCAGTCTCTTCCCAGTCTCTTCCCAGTCTCTTCCCAGTCTCTTCCCAGTCTCTTCCCAGTCTCTTCCCAGTCTCTTCTTAGTCTCTTCTTGTCTGGCTCTCTCTCTTGTCTGTCTGTCTGTCTGTTTCACCCTCTTTCTTTCTCCATGGATGCTTTCCTGATGTTACTCAAATCTCTTTATTCACCCTCTCTCCATTCTACTCGTCCCTGCATTGTCCTCTTGACTCTCTCATATATATTGATATCTGACATCCCCCCTCCCCTTGAGGCATGTATGGATTCATTTCTCACCCTCTCTTTCCTATTGTCACAACCTGTTTTTCAGACTCGTCTCTTCAAGTCTCCCATTACCAGCCAGACGTGCGCCGAAACATCCTTTTCATATCCTCCCGGGCCAAACCCTACTGCCCGATTTGCCTGTCCAAATAATCTCACTGTTTGGTTTTTTCCTGTACCCCTGTATGATATTTCACCTCAACAATGTTACAGTACATTGACAGCCCTCGGTCCAGACAACAGATTTCGGTGGCGTCGCAGTCATTACGGGGACTGCCAGACTCGTTTTTTTTTTTTTTTTTTTTTTTTGCAGGTTCTCCCCGGGGACCAAACCCCATTCATGTTCTGTTTGTCAATTTTACGAGTCATTCCTCATCAGTGAGCGGGAAGTGCAGTGGAACACGGCCGAAATCGTCCCATTATCATGCATCAATTACTGCAAAGAGACTCATCAGATAGATAATTGCACCAGACACATTTCACATTTTGCAAACGAGACAACTTTTCAATTGTTCACACGGTTGCTTTTTTTTTTTTTTCCCGCCACGCAGGCAGAATCAGCAATTGCATGGGAGCGAGGACGGGATTAAAAAAAAAAAGTGGAAGGAGAGAGGGTAATTGCGGGGGTGGGGATGGTCCCGCTCTGGTGACATCCTTATTGGTTAGTTCAATGCAATGAGCAGACGTCTTAAATTTTTCACAAGTGAATATTATGTTACAGTTCGTTGACGGCCCTGGATCCAGACAACACAAAATACATTTAGATTGTTCTAGCAGTGTAAAAATGTGCAATACACCGGGATGGATTTCAAGTATTTTGAGCGAGAATTTCAACGTTTATTTTTCTTTTATTCTAAAGAAAAGTTCATTCCTGACATAAGGAATACATAATAATAATAATAATAATAATAATGTAGACTTATATAGCGCACGTATCCACCAAACTGGTGCTCAAGGCGCATTATATTATTACCCCTGCTCATCATGCTCATAAATTATTCCTGAAACCATCTCAGCTCCCTATGGGCTAGTCAAACACAACAACCAACTTTGCCCTCACAGGTACCCATTTACCCCTGGGTGGAGAGAAGCAATTACGGTAAAGTGTCTTGTTCAAGGACACAAGTACCCCGGTCGCGGTTGGGATTCGAACCCACGTTCTGACGACACAGCCATCAGAACACAAATCCGATGCACTAAACCGCTCGACCATGGCACTCCATGGATACAGCTCTTTCCATTAATTTACTTAAAATTCAATGACATTTGAAAGCAAATTTGCCCCATGCAAACAGACAAAATTAGGCAGGTTACTATAATCATTGCCTCCATGCTATAATGAGCATGTACAGGTACACAACCTGTTGTATTCAGGGAATTTAAGACGTAAGATGGCTAACTCATGCGTATCGATGAATACAGTCATCCACTTTACACCAAGTACATGTAAGTTGCACGTAATACTGTGATCGTTTATGTTTTTGAGATTACCCATAGTGGCTTTGAAGGGATCATATGAACCGTTAAAACCCTACTTCACATGGAGGCCACTCCGATCCACTAAATTTCCAATATGTTCTTCGCCAACCTTTAACACGTACAGGCCACTGCTGTCCTTTCCAAGTAATCTTACAAAATCAACCCAGTGCCACCCAAGGCCACTGTAAATAAGACCATCTCCGATTACATACTCAACACACACTGAAGGCCATTACAAACCACAGTCTTTAGTGGTTTTTGTATAGGTGTGTTTAGCAGTAAAAAATATATGGTCAGCTGGTTGTAGCTGGTTGTTTGAACATATTAGTATGGCCTGCAATGTATCAATGGGAGACCACTTGACCCTGCAATCTCAGTGGTGTGACAGTGCACAGAAGGGTAACCATAGGAGGCCACTGGCAACAGCTAATGGCTTGGAGTGGCCTGAATGGGTTGTTTCAAAAATTGCACTGATTATAGGAGGGTTAATTTGTGTTTGTAATTTTATACATCCATACTAATTATAAAACAGAATATACATGTACATGTACATCCACACTTTCTAAGACTGGAGATGTACAGAAACCAACCTGTGACAGATTTAGTTTTTTTCGTTCTTTTTGTGTAATAAACGCCGTCACGGAAATAATTTATTTCACTTAAATTAAAAAAATAACAGAACCTCAGACTAGGAAAGATTAATTACATCAGCTTTACGCCAATTAAGTTTGGACATTAAAACTTGTCCATTTGGATATTTTTTATTAATTACCTTATCATCCAAAAGGGAATTGTCAGATATTGCTGGTAAAATTATATTTAAAATTATTTGTAGGTGTTTTTTTTTTTTTAGGTGGTAGAGACTGCTCCCTTCATTTATCATAACATTAAAATATCACACAATGTTAAGTCTTCATGGAGTGTCACACCATCAGACAGAACATGATTTATTTCCTGAATCGTTGATGTAGGAGGGGTAGATTTGTACAAATTCCTGATATCATTCCAAAGGCTTTTCTGTGGTCTTCGCATGATTGATCACGCGCCACTGGGCTCCGCACTGAGCTCTCCGTCAGAACTGTCTGCATATTTAAAGGGACGGTATTGTCACGACTAGAGCAGACTTTCTACAGGGCGTGGAATCGGTATCCTCGTTTTCAGATGAACTCCGACACTGACAATAATACCCCCATGAATGTGCTCTGGCCTACGTCAGGTAACGGGGGCGTGATAAGATCATACTGTGGTTACTGCATAAATAATGAGCCGGTGCATGGCATGCATAGCAGCATCCACGGTAATATGATGTAGGACACCGATTCTGTGCCCTGTCGAAAGTCTGCTCTGACCGTGACGATACTGAACTGGGGGGGGGGGGGCGGGGGGGTGGGGGGGTGTGGAGTGGAGGACTGTGTTTAAAAAAAAATACACAAACTGCAGTCAGTGGCGTCATAGGGAAAGGGTAGATGTCAACTAAACCATACCGATCGGGAGATACATTTATCCTGATTGAAACCCTATTCTCCCAATGAGGGTACTACTAGGCCCCAATTGGGAAACCCTTGGGTGACAATGACACCTTCTGCAATACTATCCCGACTGGGTGATACATTTATCCTGATTGAAACCCTATTCTCCCAATGAGGGTACCAATAGGCCACGATTGGGAAACACTTGGGTGACAATGACACCTTCTGCTATACTATCCCGACTGGGTGATAATTTTACCCTGATTGAAACCCTATTCTCCCAATGAGGGTACCAATAGGCCACGATTGGGAAACCCTTTATGAACGGCTGTTAATGCACCCCATGTGATCCCATCATGAACCACTCAGATTGCCTGAACTGTCATTTCTTGATGTATATTCAAATGCAATGTCTGGAACCAGTTTTAACCAGGAACCAGATGGCCTCTCACTAGTCGAGGAGCCCAAATAGCCCCCTCTGTTGTCAAAAAGTGATTCCAAAACTTTTAAATGTAGCAACAGTTTCCAACCCCACAGACATAAATAACCAGTGTAGGGCAAAATAAAATCAGTAATTATTATGATATACAGCACTTTCAATAAAATAAACCAAGGTTTATTGTAGGGTTTTCTCTGCTCACTTTCCTTAAACTTCAGCTCCCTGGGGAGTAGACAGCCCTACGCTCCGTGACTTATCAAACGCAACCAACTCCATCCTGACATGTACACTAATGCCAAGTCTCACACAAAGTGCATGTCACACTAGCATTGGAACCAATTGTGTCCTGCATTGAGCTCCAAATCTCGCCAATCTTTCCTATGATCTCACACATTGAATGCAAAGTCCCCATGCGTTGAAGTTGAACTATCATTGGATCTGTTGAGTCTTTTCAATGAATTCAGTAATTTTTATATCCCAGACCATGTTCAGGAATTCCTTTCTTTGAATGACAGATTAAATAAACCATTCTCAGACATTACAGTTTATTATGTTGTGTCGTTATCAAGAAAATAATGAAAATTCATAAATTATCTTGACAACAATTCAATTGGGAAACTGTTTTAATAATACTGCAATGATAGGACCTCACGTTATGTAGAAATGTTCCAAGTGATGTTTGATACTGACATGAACTTTATATCAAGTAGGCCTAAGTTTTATGTAAAACTGTGATAATTTTATATTTTTAACCCTAACCCCCTTGGTATTCTGGCTAGGAACCTTCCTGAATCCTCCAAAATCCATCAGTGCACTTTTAGAAACATGCCCTTATCTTCATATAATGCACCATGCATTTCCGTTGATCTTCCATATTCAGCACTTATGGCCTGTACTTCTTGCCAGGTAGTAATTTTGCCCCATTTGAAGAGGTGTATAAAGTACCAGTTTCCAACAGTGCTGAATTTTTCCCAAAAAGTGCCCATTGGAGGATTTTGCAGGATTTGGGGTGGTTAGGGTTAATGATTACTAATAGTCTATAGTTGCTTTGATTAAAAAAAAAAAAATGAATTCCTAGATACATGGAAAGCTTCCCTGCTATTGTGATCTTTGTAAGGCTTGTGGGTACCATGGCAACAGTCTTGAATCTCATGTTAATGGGTCGTTTTTATTCTCGGGGGGGGTAAGCTACAACAGCCCTGAATAATTGTACACGTTTTTTGTGTATTAGTAATGCAGTGGTGAAAGTAACCAAACCAGCGATTCAGTCTGTTTTCATTCAGGTCGGTCATTGTAGCAATGTACTTTTATTCAACCCCCCCCAGACAGGAGCATTTTTGTAGACTTTCTAAAATAGGAGACATTCACATGTTGAGCCATAAATCTTTCTGGGGTTATGAAGCAGAACATTGTGTTCACATTAGTACCGTCAACAACAATTGATTGTGGGCACACATGTTAAGGTGAACTACCTTTCAAGAGTGCATTCACTGGCCTGAATTACATGGAAGGCCACAGTAAGTAACATTTTTTTAAATTTTGTTTTTTTTTACGTATAATTTGTATGCATACGTGCCAGGATGCGAAATTAAGTTGTCCAGAACTTCGCACTAGGCATTAATGGGGCAACCCAAGTGAACTGATAATTGTTGCCCATCGGTCAGCCTCCATTTTCAACTGCCAAATCATACCAGTTTGAAGTAGTTAATGTACGGAAATCTAAATCAATTAAGATCATATAATGCATGAGGTATAGCAATGTTTACCATGTTAGGAAACAAATAATGGCACCAAATTTCATGGGCAACTTAAAGTGACTGAGCCTTGAAGTAATCAGAGATCTAAAGTACATGTAAGTGACTTAAAGGGATAGTATCGTCACGATCAACAGGGCATGGAATCGGAGTGCTAGTTTTAGATTAACTCAGTGACTGAAGATAATACCCCACATGATAAGGTTATATTACCAGTGCTGCTACATAGATGAGCCAGTAATTTTCAGTCACTGTGTACATCTTGAACAAAGGACATCGATTCCATGCCCGGTTGAAAGTCTACTCTGATCGTGACGATTTCCCCTTTAAAAGTAACCAGAGATTCACCTGGTTGTTGCAACAGTTACTTCAGTTGTTTTCTTGAAATAAATTCATATTACCCACGTTGGGATTAACCACAACTCCCTGGGCCCATTTGCTTAGATATAACCTGAATCCTTCCTAACTCCCTGGGCCCATTTGCTTACACATAACCTGAATCCTTCCTAACTCCCTAGGCCCATTTGCTTACACATAACCTGAATCCTTCCTAACTCCCTAGGCCCATTTTCTTACACATAACCTGAATCCTTCCTAACTCCCTAGGCCCATTTGCTTACACATAACCTGAATCCTCCAAAATCCTTCAATAGTAAAGCAAGCACATGACATGTATGCACACATGTACATGGCCAGGGGCCCTCCCTGCATGCATGGAGCAATAAACAGTGTCCACTGACCCAAGCACTGACCTTGCAATCACTACAACAAACATGGATGTCCATGTACCATGGAAAGGCAAGTATGCCTAATAACCTCAATCCTCCAAAATCCTTCACTTTAGCAAAGAGCATGTAGCATGTAACCTCAATCCTCCAAAATCCTTCACTTTAGCAAAGAGCATGTAACCTCAATCCATCAAAATCCTTCACAATCCTTCACTTAAGCATAAAGGATTTTTGAGGATTTGGGAAGGTTAGGTACCCCTGTTTAAATTTTTATACCACTGGTTAGTATCCGAAAAGAAACGTCACCTGGGGATGGGGTCCCCAAGGGTGGTGCATTCATCCAAATCAATGTGTATCCGTTCTATCGGAACAGATGTTGTATGTCTTGTTATATATAAAAACTTACTTTTTTTTGTAGATGTTAATAGTACTAAGCTTTGGCGATAACGCAATAATATCGATTATCACAGTACCTTTTTTTTTTTGATTACGATATCGAGAACCTTTTCAAGTTATCGAGATATCGGCAAATCACAATTTAAAAAAATATATATCGCAATTAAAACCCTCCTATGCCCATGCTGAAATTTGGCCCAGTCAGCACGGCACCCACAGACAGTCACTTGAGTATTTTTGGTTGCATTGCCAATTGGTAGGTCAAACCACAGAGTCACACAGAGCTGTGTATGTACTGTCGAGTGGTTTTGGTTTGACCTATCCTAGCCACATGTCCTTGCATTTATTTGAGTGCACTGCACAAAGTCAATGGGTTGGGAGTTACATACAAATTTTGAGTGTCTTTGGGTTTGACCTCCTATCACAGCCACATGTGCTTGCATGTATTTGAGTGCACTGCACAAAGTCAATGGGTTAGGAGAGACATACAAATTTTGAGTGTCTTTGAGTGTTAAACCTATAGGATTAAACGAAAAAAATCGCGATTGTGAGTCAATTCAGAAATTCCATGGAAACAAACTCAGGCCAGTCTTTTCAAGCTTTCAGAAGTGAGAAGCAAAAGCGAACTACGGGAGCCGCCGTACAGGGTCCAGACCCAGAACTCTGTCATTTCTCTTTATCCACCACCACTCAAGAAAATCTGTTCAGACGGATTGAGTGTTGGGAATTGAATGCATCTGTGGTTATCGGCTCTAAAGCAATCATGAGTGAATGAAAAAATAATAATCATGATACTATCGAAAATCACAATATGTTTGACAATATATCGTGGATGAAAAAAAATTATATCGCCCAAGCTAAAAAAAGTACCAAAGATTCCGAGAAGTTACTTTGTCATCGGATATATTGTCATTTTCGAGAAAATGTGAAATATATACATATGTAGACAAACTTAAAATCTGACATGGATCATTAACCCTCCTACACATGGAGGCCACTCCGATCCACAAAATTCTGTTCTTGAGCAACCTTCAGTACATACATGTACAAGCCTGCTGTCCTTTCTAAATAATCTTACAAAATCAACTGTGTGCCACCCAAGGCCACTGTAAATGTTTGAACATATTAGTATGGCCTGCAATGTATCAATGGGAGACCACTTTACCCTGCAATCTCAGTGGTGTGACAGTGCACACAAGGGTAACCATAGGAGGCCACTGGCAACAGCTAATGGCTTGGAGTGGCCTGAATGGGTTGTTTCAAAAATTGCACTGATTGTAGGAGGGTTTTAATAGCTGATGAACCATTTCCACATCAGAGAGCAAAAGAAAACAATCTGAATGCATTTTCACTTCTCGTTAAGAACACAACGGTTTTTTTTTGCTGAAACTTATCTTTTGATTCTTACAGTATAAAGTATGGATGCAGATATTTTTCCAGTTTATACTGCTTTTAACATAATTTTCTACTCCCATTAACAACCTTTACCCCCTTCTTGTAGTATATTTTCCCAGATATATTAACCCTATAACCACCCCATATCCTCCAAAATCCTACAAGGGGCACTTTTTTGGGGGGGAAATTCAGCACTGTTGGAAACTGGTACTTTCACCTCTTCAAATTGGGCAAAATTACTACCAGGCAAGAAGTACAGGCCATAAGTGCTGAATATGAAAGATCAACTAAAATGCATGGTGCATTTTGAAGATAAGGGCATGTTTCCAAAAGTGCACTGGAGGACTTTGGAGGACTTTGGAGGATTCAGGAAGGTTCCTAGCCAGAATAACTAGAGGGGTTAGGGTTAATGTTATGATTGCAGGGCAAGTTGTGCATGTATCCATCTGATATAATCGAAACAGACTCACCAATTCGGTCTTAAAAAAATGAAAACATTTCGTACAATTTTGCACGTTCTAAAAACATGTACCTTAAATTTGATTCATTCATTCATTAAGTTTTATTGCATTTCGGCTTTTATTGCCTGTACACCAAGTTGCATAGTGCATGTACGTGCCGTCTCTCACAAACCACAATACATATATGTACATAAATTTGGCCTTGACAGTTATTTATGTTTTTACATTCTGTACAAGGACATATAGAAAGTTAAGAGACCTTTTTTCTACGTGTGGTTGATAAGAAAACACGAAATGTATAATGCGGATCCATTGTCCACATTGAAATGCATAATGCTGGGAGTTACCGGCTCGTTTGATAACCATTCAACCAAGTTTTTAACCGAGCGTTCATGGCCGGTTAAACGGTTAACCGAAAGTCAGCACCCAATAGCCACACAAGCTAGACAGTCGGCAATTATGTACATGCATACATTTTCAATCAAAAAGCATCAATAAACTTCCTGCAATGATTTATTAACCCTCCAACTGATAGACCATTTGAAACCATTCTAATTTTCCACTTACCAAAATGCCCATTGGTTTTGTACACACATGGTGATACCATTTGAACAGTGTTGGTAGCAAGCTTTACTACCATTCAAATGCATAGAAGGGTCCATTGATTCACCACTTAGAAGTATCCAAACAAGGTTTTGTATTAGCTGTACTAACCATTTGGAAAGATCCAAACAAGGTTTTTGTATTAGCTGACCTACCATTCAAAACCATTTGGGGGAATCAATACTGTACACAGTTATTTCACCATTCAAAACCACAAAAGCGAATGGTTTCAAATGGTGGATCAACTTGTATGAAAAAGGTACCAGAAGTAGGAGGGTTAATAACCAATGCGGCAATAGAGAAAGTCTACAACAACAAAATAGTCAGTAAATTCTTCCAAAATTTTAATTTTTGTTTGTTTGTTTGTTTGTTTGTTTTTGGGGGGGGTGTTCTTTTTTCTTTTTTTTTTTAGGTGCATTTCTGTATATCGTCCATTTTTGTAGTTGCTTTTGAGAAAGAACATGTTAGGTTTGAAACGTCAGGCCATTAACTACTACATGTGTTTTGCTTTTGTTTATTTTTATTTTTGTTAATATTGGTTTCAGTACATTACTTTTAAATCTTCTCAAGAACCTGCCAATTCGTGTATTACAACGCTGGAGATTGAATGACGAAAAGACAGAATTTGTTCTATTTGGAACACGTCAGCAATTATCTAAAGTTTCTCTTCCATTTATTACAATTGGTGACTAGCAGATAACCCCCTCATCACAAACACGTAATTTGGGTGTTATATTTGACTCGACAATGACTTTAAAACCTCATATCTCCAACATTGTTCGCATATCATCATTTCATATCAGAAATATAAGCCGAATTAGGAAATACTTGAATAAAAGTGCTGCTGAACAAATTATACATGCATTTGTCACATCACGGCTCGATAACGGGAATGCTCTCCTCTACGGTCTCCCGCAGAATCAAATATCTTGTCTTCAGCACATACAAAACACAGCAGCTCGTGTTGTGACTTTGTCCAGAAAGTCATGCCATATCACTCCAATTTTGAAAGAACTGCACTGGCTTCCTGTTTCACAGAGAATTGTTTTTAAACTTATGCTAATTGTTCACAAATCTTTTAATAGTATTGCTCCAATTTATATTTCTGAACTGCATAAAGTCTACACTCCATCACGCAATTTGCGCTCCAGCAACATGTCACTCCTAAAGGAACCAACTTCAAAATGGAACTGGGGTGATAGGTCTTTTTCTGTCGCGGCTCCAAGACTCTGGAATCATCTTCCAACTAAACTCAAATCTTGTCATAGTATAACTAGATTTAAGTCGCTGCTTAAAACTCATCTTATGTCACAATTCTTCAAAGATGATGTATATTTGTAATTGCATTGTAGGTACATGTATCTCAGTACATATATATATATATATTTTTCCTATGCTATCATTGTACATTGTTTGTATTCATGTTTTTTCTTTGTTTCCGCGCCTTGAGTGCCCAGCAGGGTGGATATGTGCGCGCTACAAATCTTTATTATTATTATTATTATTATTATTATTATTATTATCAGTCAGCCGGTTAGTAAATTTCTAAACGGTTAGTGCATTTTTCGGTCAAATAGTCTCAGTCAAACGTTTATTGTGGTTTCTATGCAACTTGTGACATCATAGAAGGGTTGTTTGTCAGGATATTTGAAATTTATGAAATGAATTTGCAACCAAACCGAGTAAATGGGTTTAATTTCCCCTTTGTTCTTTAAAAACAGTCCCTGAACCCTAACCACCCCAAACTATTCAAACTCCAACAGCAGGGTTTGTTGGATTTTGATGGACTCGGTACTGTATAGCCCAGACAGGGATACTTTGCATGGGGGCCGGGTGTCCCAATTCCAGCCAAATCCAACAGTTGGGTGGTAGTGTTACTGCATGGTGTTATATTTTGATGGACTCAGTACTGTATAGCCCAGACAGGGATACTTTGCATGGGGCCGGGTGTCCCAATTCCAGCCAACTCCAACAGTTGGGTGGTAGTGTTACTGCATGGTGTTGGATTTTGGTTGATTCAGGAAGGTTCCTAGCCAAAATAGCTATGGAGTTAGGGTTAATAATATTTCATTCATACAATGTACATGTAGATTCATTTTTATTGCAACTCATTTGGCTTTATTACCTGCATATCAAGTTGCATACATGTAGGTACCATCTGGCACAAACTATATTTGTATGTAAAATTTTGTCTTAAATTATAATTTTTTTTGTCATTGTATTTTTCATTAAAGTGTGATTGAGAAACTTCTTAAAACAGAATTAAAAAGAAAAGACAGTATAATTACAGTAATTATGCATAATTTATAAATCGCCCTTATCTCGCAATCACACTGCCATTGCAGAAACATCAAGGTAAACCCATCCATTTTTTCCTCTACAAGTGGGTTCTTTTGAAATGTTCATGCATTAAACCAACGCTGATCAGGCCCTCCAGTTTATCGTCGTGTTCTTGAAGGATACAGACCCAAATGATGTTAGTGTCCTACGTACTGTGCCCCGGAAAAGTCAACCCAACCGCAAACAATTCCTGGAATGGTTTCCCCTCCAAGCACTGACAGCAGTCAAACGTTTCTTAACTTAGACAATCCATGCCATTGGCTCATCCCTCGGGCTAATTGTCTGGCACCATGGAAGGGTGAATTGGCGGTATCTTGCGGGCCGTATGTAATCCATGGGTTTTTAGCCTGAACTGCTGGTGTGCCAACTTGCATGGAATATGTTAGTTACATGTAAGTTCATTGTTGATTTTAAAGGGACGATATCGTCACGATCTTACGGGGCATGGAATCAAAGTGCTAGTTTTTTGATTAATCTCAGTGACTGATTTTCGTCTTTGTAACATTTCAACTACTCCGGCTGAAGTTAAACAACTCCTTTCTGAACTTAACATGCATAAATCTTGTGGTCCTGATGACATACACTGTACCTCCAATGTTGCTTAAACTAACTTGTGATAGTTTAGCCCAGCCATTAGCTAAACTTTTTAACTTTTCGCTTGCCTCTGGTGTAGTTCCTCATGAATGGAAGCTAGCGAATGTTGTTCCATTATTTAAAACTGGTGATGCTCACTCTGTTCTGTTGTTGGTAAGATTCTTGAAAGGGTTGTATGTAAACATCTCATTAATCATATGTATAGAGGGGGGATAATCTCACCTACACAACATGGGTTTTTGCCAAAGCGCTCCTGTGTTACTCAATTGACAACTCTTTATCATAGCTGGGCCAATGCACTTGATGTTCCGAAACCCTCCCGCATTGATGCCATATTTTTAGATTGGTCTAAAGCATTTGATCGTGTGAGTCATCAAGTTCTTTTGAACAAATTACATAAATATGGCGTTTGTGGTTCAATGTTGGACTGGTTCAAGTCTTATCTTACAAATAGGTCTCAACGGGTTCAGTTTATGGGATCATCATCTGACTGGGCTGCAGTTCATTCTGGTGTGCCACAGGGATCTATTCTTGGACCTTTACTTTTCAACATTTTTGCTTTTGATCTGTCATTTTGTGTTCAGTCGAATCTTCATCAATATGCAGATGACACTGTTTTGTATAGAGTCATTAAAACTCCAGATGATGAAGTGACACTCCAGAATGACCTGCAGCACATAAACACCTGGTGTAATTTAAACTGTATGGCTTTAAACCCAAATAAATGTAAGCTAATGACTGTGACCCGTTCTAGAAATCCTGCTAAACCACTGCATAATATTGGTGATTACACTTTGGAAAATGTTGATAACTACAAATACCTTGGTGTTATTATTTCTAGGGACTTAAGCTGGAAAACCCATATTAGCAATGTTACTTCAAAAGCCACAAGGCTAAATGGATTTATTGGTAGAGTAGTTAAAACTAGGGACCCTAAAATTCTTATTTCACTTTATCGCTCAATTAGCAGACCCATACTTGAGTATGCAGTCCCTGTCTGGTGCCCTGTGCTTACTACCCAGCAAGAAACGCTTGAGAAGGTACAAAGACATTTCACCCGTTTTTGTTTAGGCCTGCCGAGAAAGGCTTTAATTAATTCCAATAGTGAAATTGTGTATTCTGACAGGTGTGTCAAGTTAGGTCTTCCCTTTTTAAACAATAGAATTCCTTTCCTTTCAATTGTGTTTGCTATTAAATGTTTATATAATAAATTTGACATTTCTATTGATCTAATCCATGTTAATCGGAGACACACTGAAGTTGTTAAGTTTTCTCATCAAATGGCAAGATCCAATGCTGCTCATCATCATCTTTTTTATAGATTCCCTAGATTATGGGAGGTGCTACCAGCAAATGTTAAAGAAACAGTTATTTATAGTTTATCTTTATTTATTAATTCACTTAGAAAAAATGTATTAGTCCCTGGCCTAGGAGATGCCCTAACTCAAACTGTGTAGTATTTTTGTGTAGTTTTTATATTTTTATTTTAATATTATTTTTATATCTCAAAAGTGTGCCTAAAGTCATTTATCGTTCTTTGTATGATTAAATATTTGTTTACTTTCTAAGTGGTAGCATCAGGAGATCAACTCGACAGTAATTTAGTTTACTTTTTTTTAAAATCCTACAGGGGTGCTACCTTTTGTTTCTGTTTCTGTTAATTTGATGTAAATTTGTGTTTATTTGTTTTTCTACCTGTGAAATCAATAAATGAAATGAAATGAAATGACTGAAAGTAACATCCCACGTGATAAGGTCACATTGCTGTTGCTGCATAAATGGCTCAGGTACTGACATGAATATGAATTGTGCAATTGAAAAATACTTTAAAATGTTCAGATTTTGAAATGAACAGGTGTCTATGATGAATGTACACAGTGGGTCGGGTCACACTAAAAAAAAAACGATCTGCAATTTTTTTTCTGCAAATTACCATCGATTACCAGTGCGCCATTGTATGTAGATGTTCTTATGCAAATGCATTGGCCAAAGTACATGCACATAGTGTTTTTTGGGCATTGTTTTTTTTCCCCATGCAAAAAGGTGAACAACCAGACTGTTTCTAGGCCCATTTGCTTACACATAACCTGAATCGTTCCTAACTCCCCAGGCCCATTTGCTTACACATAACCTGAATCCTTCCTAACTCCCCAGGCCCATTTGCTTACACATAACCTGAATCCTTCCTAACTCCCCAGGCCCATTTGCTTACACATAACCTGAATCCTTCCTAACTCCCTAGGCCCATTTGCTTACACATAACCTGAATCCTTCCTAACTCCCTAGGCCCATTTGCTTACGCATAACCTGAATCCTTCCTAACTCCCTAGGCCCATTTGCTTACACATAACCTGAATCCTTCCTAACTCCCCAGGCCCATTTTTTTACACATAACCTGAATCCTTCCTAACTCCCCAGGCCCATTTGCTTACACATAACCTGAATCCTTCCTAACTCCCTAGGCCCATTTGCTTACACATAACCTGAATCCTTCCTAACTCCCTAGGCCCATTTGCTTACGCATAACCTGAATCCTTCCTAACTCCCTAGGCCCATTTGCTTACGCATAACCTGAATCCTTCCTAACTCCCTAGGCCCATTTGCTTACGCATAACCTGAATCCTTCGTAACTCCCCAGGCCCATTTGCTTACACATAACCTGAATCCTTCCTAACTCCCTAGGCCCATTTGCTTAGACATAACCTGAATCCTCCAAAATCCTTCAGTAGTAAAGCAAGCACATGACATGTATGCAGACATGTGTTTCTAATCTGTGATACATGTACATGGCCAGGGACCCTCCCTGCATGCATGGAGCAATAAACAGTGTCCACTGACCCAAGCACTGACCTTGCAATCACTACAACAAACATGGATGTACATGTACCATGGAAAGGCAAGTATGCCTAATAACCGCAATCCTCCAAAATCCTTCACTTTAGCAAAGAGCATGTAGCATGTAACCTGAATCCTTCAAAATCCTTCACTTGAGCAAAGAGGATTTTGGAGGATTTTGGAAGGTTAGGGTTAAATGAAGAACAGATCTGTCAAAAACATGTACATACATGTGTATAAAGGATCTTGACACACTTTTGATAATTAGTCAATTAAAAAAAGTGGGTTAATTTTTCACAACAGGTGTTGGTAATTGGCTTTCCTTTGTAATCGTTTTGTTTTTGCAAACCAGTGAAATACATAATAATTGTATACGCGGTTATTTATTTATTTATTATTATTTTTTTTTGGCCAAACAGGTGAAATACATGATAACATGGTTATTGGAACCAGTCCAAATTTCCCATACGCAAAGTACATGTGTGGTGGCTGAAAGAGCCAAGGCCGCGCAAACACAAGCAAATGTTCATACCCCTAGATGTGAAAAAAGTCATTCAAAACACAGTGTGGCAGAATTCCAATCGATCCAGCAATTTTGGTTGCTGTCGGACATTATTTCATAGCAAACAAAAAAGGAAGAAAAAAAAAACCTGAAAATGTCGACATGCGGAACTTTGGCAACACATGCAAAGACCACAACTAGTCCTGTGGGCTACCATAAAATTCAAGTTAATTTCGACACCTGAACTGACTTGAATTAATATATATATATATATATATATGGCTTTGCAGGTTTCTGTGATAGTTCAGTACATTTCCTTAAACAAAAATGTTATTATGATAATGGTCTTTGGTTTTTTTTGTAGAATAAGAGCAGTCAAGGTCTTTTTTTTGGACAGTTTCGTTTTCTATTCATTTTCTAATGGAGAAATGCATGCAACTTTGAACATTCATGATAATGAGGATACCGCCTCCTCCGTGCAAATATTCCGAAAATTTATTTTGGCGTAAAAAAAAAAAGGAGCCGTGTATATCTTTCATCCTGAGTCTTGAGTTAAATAACCTCCTTACTCTTTTTCATGAACCACGGTTGGCTTGTGAGTATGATGTGAATTGATTAATCTCCAACAAATTATTGGGGGGGAAAAAAAAAAAAAAGCAATTAGTCACGTCCCCCCCCCCCCCCTTCCCCAATAAACCCCCACTCTCTGATGTGAAGCTGTTGTCTACCTCACCAACTTGTGCCGGATTAATTTCTTCCACATTCCCTCCTCCTCCTCCTCCCCCCCCCCCCCAACCCATTCTATAATTATTCTCCCCTGACAAATAATGCCCGATGTTGGCGATTGATTGGTGAGGGACTCACAGTTCCCATCAATGTAATCTTGTTGAATGTTGATGCAAACCGATTTTAAACTGAGAGTCAATTTTTCATACAATTATGCTTGCCTGAACACTCAGTCGGCTGATTTTCATTTGACATTGCATCATAAACTGTACAAAAAAACAAAAAAAAACAATCTAAATTGCCCATTATTTAACAAACATGTAGATGGACACATTATGCCTGTATACACTTTGGGTAAAATGTCTGTAAATTCATTCATACATAAGACATATGTATAAAAACCTTATTTAATTGTGTCGTTAAGGAAAAAAAAAAGGTCTCGTTTCTGGTCATAGGTCTGCTTAAAAATCAGTGCGGTGATGTGTTTTTTTTTCTTTTTTCGTAATTATTATTATTATTTTTTTGCCAACGAGTGAAATACGTGATAATTGTATACGCGGTTATTGAAACCAGACCAAATTTCCCATACACAAAGTATAGTGGCTACTGAGAGAGGCCTCACAAATCGAGCCAACGTTCATACCCTTATGTGAAACAGTCGTTTAAAACACAGCATGGAAGAATTCCAATTCCAAGACGCCATTGTTTTAAAGCAATCAAAATCACTGTTTTGCTAAAAAATTCTGCGCTGACCATGTCAGCAGCAAATGGTGATTGTTAGTGCAGAACTCTTTGCCCCCGGTAATGCCCAGCCCTCCACTGCTCATTTCATTCTTGCTTCTTATTAATGTGAACTTGTGCAAGTAACCACTGTGACATTGAAGGAAGCCCTCTGTTGTTCACTAAGAAATGGTTCCTGTCTGCAAAGCATTGGATTTCATCATCTGTTTCCACAATGCGTACAGCTTCAGACTAAAGAATAGGTTGACCAATTGGGTTTTTTTTTTTTTGTGTACATGTAGAATGGCAATGGAATATATTCAGTATCGGTCCTATGATTTCTCAGGATTTTTCCTGATTTCAGGATTTTTTGTTTTTTATTACAGATCTTCCTTACCCTGTATTGTGTCCAAACCTCTACTTTCTTGTTTGTGGGGATGTGGAGAGTCTGTAAATCCTCCAAAAATTAAACATCCAGGAGGTTCAGAGGGCTTTGTCCTCTAGACCAAAGGGAGACCCAGGCCCGATACCCCAGGGAGGGAGAATGTGTGCCCTCCCTTATTGTTAAGAATTTAAATTTACCATATTTTTTGTGGCCCCTCCCCATATTTTGGTTTTTAATCTTAAGTTTAGAACAACAGATTACTATCATTATAAGCATAGTGTTTGAAATAATTAATTAAAAAAATCATGATAATGCGGAAAATGGTAATTTAATAGTGAACACAGAATACATGTAAGTGATATTGTGATTGGAGTGAACAGGTAATGCAAAACAAGACATGAGTTGTGCAGGGTGTGGTTATAAAATAATTTAACAGTGAAAATACTAAATACGCAAACAAGGAAACTTGGTGATAATCTTGTGGAATTCCCCTTGCTTCCCTTTCAATATTTGCATGCAGCTAAGAAACCCTTTTCCAAAACCAACCACACCACACCCCACCCACCACACCCCACCCCACCACACCCCACCCCACCCCACCCCACCACACCCCCACCATGTGAGAAAGAGGGTTCATGGCAACTCCTCTGTGATTTTGTTTCTGAGTTTTTTTGTTTTTTTTAAGTAATGCCAGTGAAGGATGTTAAGTTTCTTCACAGGAAACAGACTTTTGTTTTGAGGTGGCCCTCCAGCAGACACTGTTTTGTCTGCCAATGCCATTGTGATCAATGAAACATCCAACAGAGTGTATAAAAGAAAATAAACCTATGCTCCTTAGGAAAAAGAAAAGAAAACCTAATTTGCTAATGTAAATATTTGATTAATTGCTATAGATTCAGTGGAAATAACTGTCTAGGTGTAAGGGCCATTGTGGCAAAGATGCTTAGAAAAACAAAGCGGGAATCAATAATTTGGGGGAAATTCTGTGTGCACTGTGTTTATTCTTCAGTAATTGATGAACTATATACCCCAGTTTAATGTCTCAGAATGTAGCGACTTTTTCGTTGGCCCTCGTTCAAACGGAATCCAATTATCAAAGCTTTTGAGAAACAACATTGTACATGTATACATTCTGTGCATTTAAAAAAATCAATATCATTTACTGGAAAGTTTCTTTGTCTTTTTTTTTTTTGAATAGAAGTATAATAGGTAAGCCTGCTTACTTTACACACAGACATCATCACCAAATTTAATCTAGGAGTGACTAAAAAAAAACCGATTATAGTGAAATTAAACTGCACATTTTTATTCCCCTGTTTACTCACTCAATCTTTCGAGACAGGCTTATGACACCTTTGGAAATTCGCCTCGATTGCAACATTTCTTTGGGATAATCTTCTAAAAGCTTACTTTGATGTTGGCAAAGGTATCAATCATCCTGAGTGATAATTCCGTCTGAATAAAGTGCTTTCATTTGATAGAAAAAAAAAGAAAAAAAAGTATGCTATCGATCGTCATTGTGAGGATCGTTTGCTTAATGTGTGGAGTTATTGATTGGAGGTCAAAACCTGTAGATGAATTCTCACAATTACGCTGTTTGGCGTGAAAATGCGAACTTATTCAGTTGAAAGTATAGATTCACATAAATAATAATTTTCCAACAGTGTGTTTACCAAAGATGTATGGCCTGTATTTTGGGCCATTTTAACATCAATTTCCGGAAATTTTCTTTTTCATCGGAACGTTGCTATTTTACTTGATGAAGGGAAAAAATGACTCGTTTTAAATGACTTGTTTCTCAAAAAAAAACACATCTTAATAAGTGTACCCATAATAAATTAATAATAAATTAATAATAAATTAATGTTGGCACTGTTAAACCAAGCTTCTTGACAGCTATTTTATGAAGTACATGTACATGTACATATTTTCCGTTTCTGAAAGGAAATTACCGTTGTTCTAATCGAAATAGAAAAATGTCCAAAAATTTACTGTAAAACGCGGGCGATACATCTTTAACGGAAAGGTAAAACATTTGTAATGTTGGCAGACTTGCTTCTGTGACTCGTACATGTATGCTTACTTCCTCTGAATCAAGATCTATACATTTATCAATAAACCACTAAACTGGGGTTATATAGTTCATCAATTACTGAAGAATAAACACAGCGCACACAGAATTTCCCCCAAATTATTGATTCCCGCTTTGTTTTTCTAAGCATCTTTGCCACAATGGCCCTTACGCCTAGACGGTTATTTCCACTGTGAATCTATAGCAATTAATCAAATATTTACATTAGCAAATTAGGTTTTCTTTTCTTTTTCCTAAGGAGCATAGGTTTATTTTATTTTCTGTTATGGATTCGGCTCAATGTGTTAGTCCAAGTCACAAGAATAGCCCGAAAAAGAATTCATAATTTGACAGAAAACATTTCAAGCAATGAGTGTATAATTTATTTGTGTTTTCTCTGACTTGACAGTAAGCTTGGGCGATAACACGATAATATCGAATATCGTGATCCTTTTTTTTTATTCAATTAGTTTTACGATATCGAGAACTTTTGAAGTTAACGAGATATCGGCAAATCGTGATGAAAAAAATATATCGCGATTAAAAAACAAAAATTGCAATTGTGAGTCAAGTCAGAAATTCCATGGAAACAAAACTAGAACAGTATTTTCAGCTTTTGGAAGTGAGAAACAAAAGCGAACTACTTAAGTGAAGAGGAGCCACCCCACGTGTTTGCCCAATGTCCATGGTGCACGAGCGAATGGAGCAATTGCACTTATCGCTCAGCTATAAAGTGTTGGTGATTTATTGTGACGCTTTGAGAGGGGTACATACATGTACCTGTGGTTATCAACCCTAAAAGCAATCAAGCATGAATGAACACAAAATAATCGAGATATTATCGAAAATCGCGATATATCGTGGATGAATCAAATCGATATCACCCGAGCTTACATGACATGTAAGGATAATGATACAGTAATTTTGTACTAGCTACTGTAGGTACATATACATGTACATGTTATTACCAATGTTGTACCTTCCATTTAAATTGACTACAAAACATGATGGAATCATTCAGGTCTGCCTGAATGATTTTGGAAGCTTGAATGACATAAACTGCATCATTAAACTTGCCCAGCTGCATAAACCTAATGAGGTTGCCGTTAATATGGAAAGACAATGAAGCAGTCTCAAACATACACAATAACTACATTTTATGATACCTCAATGGTATCATAAACACATTTTTTATTCCAGGTGGCCCTGTTCCAGACAGGCAAATTTACTCTTGAAGAGATGATGTGCTTGAAAACATCTGAGGAAAGCCTTTGACAGACATAAGACCCCCCCCCAAAAAAAAAAAAAAATGAAATAAATAAAAAATAAAAATTAAATAAAAAATAAGTCTCCATTTAAACCAAACATAATAATCTTCACTTTTTGAACCCAGTTTAAATATATGTGAGTGTATGTCAACACGAACACAAGCAAGGTTACACAGAACTAAAAAGTGACTGTACATACATGTACATGTACATAGCACATATACAGTGCTTTAAAACAAAGCAAAGATAATTGATTCTGCTTGATTAACTTGAGTTTACGCACGCACAGTGTACTCACAGCGTACGCACAGCGTACGCACAGCGTACACACAGCGTACGCACAGCGTATGCACAGCATGCATTTACAGCATACACACCAGCATGCGTATTTATTGCTTTTAGGACCTCCACAGTATGCGTGCACAATGATGATGATGCCCTCCACAGTTGCTACATTTTGGAAGCTAATCCTGAGAATTGACCTTTTTGTCACACTGTGGCCATATTTGCCAGATCCCCCCCCCCCTGTACCCAAGTGTGATTATAGATATTAATCGTAGTGTGTACAAAGGGGTTCCAGACTATTAGCCCTCCCAGCCACAGTTTGGACGGGTGTTTTATTTTTTTAATGGAATGGAAGCAAAAAAAAACTGCATCGTGATTAAGATTTTTGATGTATCCTATTGACCTTATGCATATGATGTCACAAACTGAATATCGCCCTCTATCAGAGGCTAGAGAAGGTCTCTCTCCCTCTCTCTCTCTCCCTCTCTCCCTCTCCCTCTCTCTCTCCCTCTCCCTCTCCCTCTCCCTCTCCCTCTCCCTCTCTCCCTCTCCCTCTCCCTCTCCCTCTCCCTCTCCCTCTCCCTCTCCCTCTCCCTCTCCCTCTCCCTCTCCCTCTCTGGAACTGGATGATCACAATATTCACAAATAATGGATATTATTATGAATAAGTAGGTGCATTGCTGGCAATGTATTTAGTGTAGTCTGAGACAGTCCTGCAGTTAGAGGCCGGGACTAGGCAAATCCCAGGATACATGCATTACAGACCTGTAGAGATTAAGTCTGTCATAATTTAGCAGGTTCGACATCCAACTTTTCAAATCCCAGCGATTAAGTCTGTCATAATTTAGCAGGTTCGACATACAACTTTTCAAATCCCATGCATTACAGATCTAGACATTTATTCTGTCACAGTTCAGCTGGGCGTTTTCTCCAAATAATATTAAAACTGATTTTTTTTTGGTTTTTGTTGTTTACATATATATTGATTTTGTTGTAGGTAATAGACTTCGGGTTGTACCCAATCAACAGAAATCACTTCTTCCACCTGGGTCCAGTAGTGAACACAAGGGAGTCCCCGGGGATGAGGTTGTGTGTGCCTTTGACACACATGTAAAGATGTACAGGTAGCAGTACAAACACAATCAACAGAATTCTTCCTCAGGATGTGCTCTCATTTAAAAAAAAAAAAAATATGTCTACAAATTTCCTGTCTCCTCCCAAAGTTCTAGCTTCTCATCTTCATCCCACTCCAGCTACCTCCTCTCCACTTTCCTACATCTCTCCTCCCGGTTCTTCCTCCGTTTCCACCCCTCCCTGCCTTCCTTGTTATCCCGCTCCTTCATCAACCCACAAACGTAACCCTCATTTATCCTGGCCATGCTGCAGACTTCCTATTTAGTCTATTGGTCCCCGAGATGCCATTCATCTCGGCACACAAATACTCCAGGCACAGCTGTAATATACCATCTGTAATATTTGTAGGCAAGGGAAACTATTGTATGCCTCCCATTGCATTCAAGCCGGTTTGCTCCCAACATTATGTTTCATATCTGTACAATGTGGGAAGGGTTGTCAGTATTAAAAACCATATGCCTTCAAATTGATTGTTTTTAGATATATACGGTATACTACTCAAAACAATTTAAGGAACACCGGAATAATCTCAGTTTAAAGCAAGATCATTTATTTCAGATAAACACAATGTTTCACAGAATTGATGAGAAACAACTGCACAATGAAACAAATGATAAAGGATGCATGTAGTGATTACACATTTCATGACATGACTACTGAAAGAGAGAGGGGCTTGCAAATGAAAATCCCGGTTCATGGAACATTTCAAACCTATTTGATGTTAAAAATCCGGTGTTCCCTAAATTGTTTTGAGTAGTATATATGGATAAAAAAAAGTGGAGCTGGTTAGAACAATCGCTGGGGAAAAAAAATCAGAGACATCGAGGTTATCAACAGAAATCTCGGGGAATAAAGCAAATACTTTGTTTTAATACAAATGTTTTAATTCGGCCTCTGGCTGCGAGTACATTTTTATTGTGAATAAACCATTTCAAATCAAATCAAATCAAAAATACTTTCTTGGATTCTGTTCAAAGAATAAAATACACATTTACATGTATAACACACATGTTACCTTCTGTGCTTTTACAGCACACATACATCATGCATACATCATTAAAACAAATTTTTTTAACCTCTACATGCTACATGCTGTTGTGCGTGACGCTCGCACTGTATGCTGCTGATTGTTTGTCGACATTCACTGTTCTTTTTTCAGGGGCAGGGGGTGAAAAACGGTGGCCCAAAAAAAATTTCAACTTTTTTTTTTTACGATATGAAATATAATCTGGAGAAATAAAACTCAAAGGAAGATGTTTCAACACCCAATCTATCAGTAAACCACAAGGATACATGCATGACTATCTCAGGAAACCCCATCATGAACATCCTTCTAGGTAAGGAAAATAACAAATATACAGTGCTGCATGAAAAAGCATTTTACATTTACGTCAACTACTGAAGTAGCCTTTCTCTGAACTGGCGCACATTTTAGTTAAACAAATACGAGAGTGTTATTACAACCTAGTTGGAGATGATTCAGTTTTTGGAACATTTCTATAAACAAGAAAAAAAAAAACATTGATGGGTATTTTAAAACAAAACAGAAATGCTGAATTTATTCTGTCTCTTAGGGGTGTGTTCGTCACTGATCAGGTGACAGTCCCAAGCTGCATAATGTGGTGCTTCAAATACGTTTCAGTAGATTTTGTCGAGATTTGTCAACGTTTTGGCGTTGGTTTAGAGAGGGGCAGATGGGACACGTACTGTGCAGTTTGCCAAATCAATTAATAAATGATGAAAAAGGTTAATGGATTGTACAGAATTCAGTGTACAGTGTTGTGTGTGTGTATATACATGTATATGTATATATATATATATATATATATATATATATATATTAGTCAGGAAAATGTTTTGAAGTCTAGAGACTGTTCTGGTAAATGAAATTCTATTCATTAGGAGGAGTGGTTATTAAACGGCCGATAGGGGCGAGGCTTCAGGTAGCTGTGCATTCATGGAGAACTATCAGTTAACAGTTGTCTGTTATGAAATGGCTGTTTTTTTTTTCTTTTACTGTCATTGATAATGAAAGTGATACATTATTTCTCTGTCCCCATTGTATTTTTTTATTAAACTGGTTCACTCTCGAGTTTCTAGGTCTGTGGATATATTGCCAAGCTGGTGATGTCTGCCATTTGAATTCCAGTGGGAGCACAAGGTACTGGTAATGTCTGCCATTCTAACTCCAGAGGAAGCACACTGCGATAAATAACACGTGGCGGATGGCATGCGCAGACAGTAATGTGTCCATCTTGGTCTTATTCCCTGTATACACCAGTACAATTATGGCGCTTGTTCTTTTATACACAACATGGGCCAGCCTATTTTTCATCTAGCCTCGGTTATGGTCACATGGTTTTCGTATGGAAGGAAGAAACAAGATGGGTGCATCTTGGTAAAGGTATTACACTGAAACCATGGTCATAAAGAATGGATAATCTTAAGGACTGCAATACCATTGGTTTCCCCCAAAATAGATAAATGGTCATAGATTTCAATAAAAGTTATTTGGTGTATTTCAAACATTTAACCCTAACCTTCCAAAATCCTCTTTGATTAAGTGAAGGATTTTGAAGGATTGAGGTTACATGCTACATGCTCTTTGCTAAAGTGAAGGATTTTGGAGGATTGAGGTTATTAGGCATACTTGCCTTTCCATGGTACATGGACATCCGTGTTTGTTGTAGTGATTGCAAGGTCAGTGCTTGGGTCAGTGGACACTGTTTATTGCTCCATGCATGCAGGGAGGGTCCCTGGCCATGTACAGTGTACATGTATCACAGATTAGAAACATGTGTGCATACATGTCATGTGATTGCTTTACTACTGAAGGATTTTTGGAGGATTCAGGTTATGTGTAAGCAAATTTAAAATCTTTCTGAGATGCTATCATTTTAGTACAATTAATACAACTGATTTACAAATGAATGTTTCTTTTCTGGAGAGGTACATGTACTATCAGTAGTTTATTACCTACATGAAGTGTGCCAGGCGTGTACTAACCAAGTACACAGCATAGTACTCCAAGAACAATGAATTAGGCCCATTCGTGACGTTTTGTTCCACAGACTGACGCGGAAGGTCTCAAAAAGAAGCAGTGCAGTCTGGGAGACTAAACCCGGCGTGTGAGAGAACTGTATCTCGCGCGTGCACCTTAGCGTTTAGTGCGTTCTCCCCACAGTTGACGGTTCGCCCTCGTCTAGTTTAAGATTGCATCTAGTTCTCTCGGAACTAGCTTCGCGTGGAAACGCCTATCCCATGACACCCCATGGCAGGCCGTGCAGGGTAGTAAAACTCGTAACCAAGCGCGTCGTGCATGCGCGCATTTGGAGTACAATGCCATGGTATGGATTACAGCAGGCTGGCACACTTCATGTAGGCAATAGACTTCTGGTATTACATGTATGTATGTAAATTCTGTACTGGATTGTGTACACACAAATCTGAATGCAATTTCACTGTTTTCCCGTCAAGGACATAATCAAATAAGCTGAAACTTAACATATGTAATTTTTTTTAATTTTTTTTTTTTTTTTAGATATCTTTTGATTTTTGATAAAGTATGGATGCATTTATAGACATTTGATCAAAGGTGTGTATACAGGCTTTGTCACTTCACACATGGCAAGTGCATTGTCACTTCCAATAAAACTTTCTGTTTTATGATTGAACAGAATTTCATTTTGGAAATTTTTTCACTAATTTAAATAAAAAAAGCTCCTCTTACATGTAATATACAAAAGTGAACCTGGGAAAGTTTCAGCTTGTTTCATGATGTCGTCAACGAGTAAATAGTTAAAATGTATTCAGATTGATTGATTGTATTCGTTCTAACGATGACTTTCTGTTTTAGGATTGAACAGAATTTCATTTTGGAAATTTTTTCACTAATTTAAATAAAAAGCTCCCTTTTTTTTTTTTTTTAGGTGTTCGAGCGACAGCGCGAACACCTCTTGTTAATGTTCGTTTTTTAATTTTTTTTTAGGTATTTTCTTCTTCTCACTGAGACTTGTCCAGAGACAAAAACATAGTTGCAGAGTTCACAGAACCTTAAAACTTAACACATAGTTAGACCTTAACATGTAGTTTCACGTAAAGTTGTGATGTCATGGTGAGGTCATCAGATATCGAATTACACTAAATCAAAGTTTAATATTTCAAAAAATCATATCTCATGAACCACAAAAGATATTTTCACAATCTTTGCATCATCTGAAAAATCTTGAATTATGTGACATTTCGTTCACAGACCTGACCTCATTCTGACCTCATTCTGACCTCATTCTGACCTCTACTTCCGGTCGAAACCGGAAGTTGAATATTTCAAAAAATCATATCTCATGAACCACAGAAGATATTTTCACAATCTTTGCATCATCTTAAAGACCTTGAAATATGTCACATTTTGTTCACAGACATAACCCTAATCTGACCTCTCCTTCCGGTCGAAACTGGAAGTTTAAGTGAAGAAATATTCTGAATCACTATTCTGTAAATGTATTTGTACAGCCAAAACATAGTTGCAGAGTTCAAAGAACCTTAAAACTTAACACATAGTTAGACCTTAACATATAGTTCCAGGTAACGTTGTGACATCATGGTGAGGTCATCTAATGAATTATTACGTAATTAATTATAATTAAAACAATATATTTTGTATCTCGTGAACCACAATAGATACTTTCTTGATTCATTCATAATCATACAGAACATGGAGGACTTGACATTTGATACATAGACATGACCCTATATTGACCCTTACTTCCAGTCCAAACTGTTTAAATAGCTCTTTATAAATTGATCCAAATCTGAAAGGTATTCAAAAATAAAACATTCTGGGTTTATATGTTAAGTGGGATCTGCTCTTTTCAAAAATATATTTGGTGATGTCATCGCTCTTAACAGCGCCCTCTAGCGGCAGGTTTTTTTTTTAAAGTCACTTTTTGCTATCTTGAGAAAACAGACAGAATTTTACCAAATTTGGCACAATTGATACCTGTATTATGACTGAGGAAAACTTTTGTGAAGTATGAATGACATCACATGATTGAACCGGAACTTACGGTTGGAAGAATTTTAAATTACATGTACATGTATATGGGATGACTGAACCGAAAGTTAATGTATTCAGTATAGCACGTTATGTTATTTTAATTACATAAACTCCTCAAAAAAAGTTCGGAAACTCAAGTTAGACTGACGATTTCTCTCTTGTTACCAACTCATTTTCCTTGCATTTAGTATCATTGGAAAGCCCTGTTATTCCTCTTTACAATGATGTGCCATTTGTTATGATTACGCAATTGGGGGTTGTGCAGCACAGCTGAATATGGGGGTGGGTGTAAAGTGAAATGTTGCAAAATGCATTGCTATTGTCAAAAGTGTACTGACTCTTGCTGTTAGGAGTTGTTTGGAAGATGGGTAGTACGCGCGTGCATTGGTACAGTACAGCTCGAAATTAATTAGCCCCACGCAAGGGACCCACGCGTGGACCCGCAAGTAAATTTAATATTCTTGCATATCATGAATATTCATATCAAACTATAAATGCATTGGTGAATTGCGTGTCACATGCGTGTTGTATGAAGCTTTGAACCGATTCACATTCAAGGATATCAATGCGCATTACTTCGTGTGACACGTGTCACGAACGCACGTGAATTGTTACCACTTTGCGTGAGTGTATTCTGTCTGTATTCTGTCGGCTTGGTCCAGTCCAAGATTGTTTTAAGCCGTGTTCGCACTGGACTTATTTTGGTAAAACTTACCGAGACGATGGGTACTTTTCCCATTTTAAGTCCAGTGCGGACAGCCTAGGACGTTTTCCTCTCAGTTACTTTTCCTGAGTCCAGCGGTTACTTTTACTGGCCAACTGCTGCCCAGGAAAACTTCCCAGGTAACTTTTCCCGAGATGATAAGTCTAGTGCGGACAGTGCGAGTCGGTAAAAGCGGCTCAGGAAAACGAACATCCGGCCCAAGAGCAACGTCGTGCTACACAGGGACACCATGCATGCGCTTTGCATTGTTTAAAACCGGCTCAGGAAAGCGTACATCCGGCCCGAGCGCAAGGTCGTGCTACACAGGACGCCACATGCGCTTTGCATTGTTTCACCGCACGGTGGGGGCGGGCCGGGCGCATTTAATGCATGTGCATGTGTAGCAAGTTTTCTGGGTCAATCGGGTCAACGTAGAAAGGTCACGCAAAGCGCCCTCATGAGTCATTATACTGACAGCTCGTACATTCCAGACGCGTGCGTGAAGTTCGAGCGCTGGGTCGCAGACAGCAACGAATGTTCGAAATAAACAATTTTGCCCCGTCAAAAACATGGTGCATATTACCGTGAAAGGGTTTATTAACTGGCATCTTGTTCACATTATAATATAAACCAGCTAGCTTTGTGCTTGAAACACCTCTTTGCTTTACTTCCTCCATGAATGTATGTGATCCAGTCCCTCGCGTGGGATGGTCCCTCGCGTGGGAACCATTGAATTTATCCCATCATTTATAATAGCCTCATTATATACCTAGGACAGCACCTTCCACGCGTGGGTCCCTTGCGTGGGGCTAATTAATTTCGAGCTGTACTGTATGCAGTGGTAGTGGCGCTGCATTGGTATCGCGTGCATTGCAGTAGCTGGCGTGCATTGGTAGTACGCGCGTGCATTGGTAGTACTGTGCATGCATTGGTGGTGCAGTACGCGTGCATTGGTAGTCTGCGCGTGCATTGGTAATGCAGCGTGCGTGGCACGGCGTGCATTGGTACTGGCGCGTGCATTGTAGTACGCTGCATTGGTAGCACGTGCATTGGCAGTCTGTGGCGTGCATTGGTAATGCACGCGTGCATTAATGGCTCTGTGGCGTGCATTGGTAGTACGCAGCGTGCATTAGTACGCGTGCATTGGTAGTGCGGCGTGCATTGGCTCTGTGCGATGCATTGGTAGTACGCGCATTCTTTTCGCTACTCCCGGTTCCAAAGCTGGCATACCATTGTGTGTAATTTAACCTTAATTCCTTGATTTTAACATTCAAAAGCGAGATTCTTAAAGCAGAAATTGACTTTGTTAATAAGATTTTGAGTCTTTACAACACATACGTTAAATGCAAGTCCCGAGCTTTCTAATTTCTTGCCTAAATCCTTAAAGAAAAGGGTGATCATTGGAACCAGCACGTGCAAAGTGGGCGTTGTTGATATTGGAATTGCGGTCACAGTGTGTTTCTAATGGTGAATAATTGAGTGTGTTTGTTTTCTGTTAGGTGTTTGTTTACAGAGCAAACATGGACCAGGTTTGATAGTACAGGCAGGTTGAAGAAAGGTTGTAAAACCTTTTTTCAAGGACATGATTTAATATTCCCAGACACCAGATGTTACAAAATGCTCCTGGAAAACATGGATTTATGAATTAGTTATTAGTTTGTGAGTGTTTAATGAATTCTGTAAACATTTTGTTTGATTTGGTACAATTTTGTTTTCATTACATGATTACACAAGGCTTTCACCAAAATGGGTTCATATCACACATAATTGTGCATTTAAAATAAAAAAATTTTAAAACTATTTCTTAAAACCCCATGAGAATTCACTATTTTTAAAAGAAAACTTTTGTTCTCATACATGTGTTTACCTAACAGATATACTTGGTGTAAAGATTTTGTTGGTATTAAACATTCTTTCAAATTATTCTGTCCAAAAGGAGCTCTCGTTTTAAAGGGGGTATTGTAACGATCAATAGGGCATGGAATCGGAGTGGTAGTTTTGAACTCATCAGTGACTGAAAAATATATCCACATGATATGGTCATATTATCATAATTATCAGTCACTGTGTTCATTTGAAACTAGGACACCGATTCCATGCCCTGTTGAAAGTCTGCTCTGATCGTGACGATACTGCCCCTTTTAAAGATTTTTATCAACTGAGAGTTTAATGAAATATGTCAAAGATGAGAGCTCTTTTCGACAAACGTATCAACAGAAATGTAACTTTTTTTAAAAACATGACGGCACCTCAAGACCAAGTTATTTCTGAGGAAGATTGATACAACATCATTAGCTTTTGAGAAAGTACAACTCAAAAGTCGACAGGAAGAAATGTTGGTTTGGTAATTTCCTTTATGTTTATGCACAGCAAGCTGGTGGGGGGGGTTGGCTAAAACAAACCCCCCACCGTACAGGCTGGATTATTTGTAAAATGTTCTGCTTTCCTTATTAGAGGAACAAATAAAATCAACGAACTCTCTCGCTCAAACAAAACGGACACATTACAACTGTTTGAAAAGAACATCAATTCAATGTCTTATCTAAAAAATAAGACAGGAGACAACCCGGTTCCTTTGAACCATTACATGCAACTGATGATTGCCGAGTGAGGCATGAAAGCTTAGCTATTGCTACTAAAGGATCTGAAACAAATATCCTGTCTCTTCTACACGTTTCCCCATTTTGACCAATCGGTCATTATTGGTATCATCAAACAAAAGGCCTACTATTCCCACAAATTCTATTGTCAAATGGACAAACATTGGAAATAGTCAGATACGGATTCACTGTATTTCAATTTGTATGAGAAATGCATCTTGAAAAACAAAAACAAAAAGTCAACAAAGATGGAGTGTCACTGAATGGGATTGCACCATCATTCTTTATCACAAATACAAATTTATTCATCAGTTTCATCTACAGGTGAATTCAGATGTTCCCCCAAAGTGCTGGTCACCTGTTCTATCTTACCACTCACTGGCTTTGTGTATGTTTTGACAATAGGGTTTTGGTTTTATGTTAAATTGATGTAATTTGATTGCCAGTGTAAAATGTAATAAAATAAATTTAAAAAAAGACAACTTTCTGAATCCCACTGGTGTGGAATTTCATAGAGGCCAAGGATGGTCTTCCTACCCTGGTCTTGGCCTTGATGCCCCTTCCAAATGTTCCATAAACATTCTGATATTCTAATGGAAGTGCTCTTTACTTAGGAAGAGTGGCCTTGCCCCAACAAGAATGAAATTCCAGGCCTGAGCCCAGTTCCAATCAGGGGCCAGTTTCATGGAACTAACAGAAGAAAAATGTAAAACTTGTAGCTTTGCATGGTGAGGAGGATAAGTAAGACTAATTGCGGTGACACCATGTGAAATTCTCAATTGAGTAGTAATTAGTTCTGAAAAGAACTGGAGGTACAACTCGACGTTTCGATCAGTATGCTCTGACTCCTGAGGACGATCAGAGCATACTGATCGAAACGTCGAGTTGTACCTCCAGTTCTTTTCAGAACTAATTACTACTCAATTGAGAATTTCACATGGTGTCACCGCAAATTAGTCTTACTTAGAAAACAAAATGCTTACCAGAAAAATTTGCATCATAACAGATTTGTTTGGTTACCGGCCAAACTTTCACACAAAGTGTGTGCTTTTTTTGGCTGGTAGTCTGTTTTATATTGCTTTGCAAAATTCTCAGCTAATAAGCAGCTCTATGAAATTTGTCCCAGAAACCTGAACCAAATTGGTTTATTGGAAACATGTAGGATCCACTAGCAATACCCACACTAGACGCTGGACCTCAGTCCAAGAAATGACCTTGACAGTGACCCCAGGGTGAGGGAAGATAGCTGCCGGCAACCTCTGAGTGAAGGTTACTGTCTAATACAATGTAGTTTGGGTCTGGCTGGCTGGGATGTGCGGCTGTTCACGTTCAATAATCTTTACGCATGAAACAACAAGTCTTGTTTTCCCCCCCAGGGAGACTCAGTGGCAGTGAACTCATGACTTAGAAACAGTTGGTGAGGGTCTGGGGCCCAATTTCTTAAGGTGCTAAATAAGCAGAGAATTTTCCTAAGCATTATAAAAACGAGACTACCGGCCAAACTACACGCAGTTTCTGTGACAGTTTGGCTGGTCGCCAACACAAATCTGGTAAAGCAATTAGCATTTTCTGCTAAGCGGCTCTGTGAGATTGGCCCGAGATGGTTAGTTAGTGTGGCAGGGATTGGCTGGTTGTTGTAAATGTTTGATGTCTGATAATAAGGATATCTTGATGTCTGATAATAAGGATAGTATCGGTACTGGGGAAAAGCCTCATGAGGGCAATGCTTAGTCAAACCACCATTTGTCAAAGAGACAAAAGGATACCCATTAGAAGTAGTTTTGCCGACATTACCGATGCTGTGTACGAAGATGCGGAGCATGAAGATTACGGAAACTCGGTCAATCCGATGGAGGGCAAAAACTTGATGGAGGGCAAAAACAAAACAAAAAACTGCTAAAACATCAGAAATATTATACGGGCAGTCGGGGATGACAAATATCTCATTATACAAAGATATATCTTACAACGATTATTAATGGTAATATTATTAAGTATGGATGCATTTTACAAGACTGGCTTTAACATAAAAATAAAATACTGGTACATGTAGTTCTATGAAAATTCAATTGCAATATTTGCTTAGACAGTATATAATCCAAGGTCGTGGATTATATATTCCATATACATGCAGAAGAGAATAAACATTGCTCATATATGAGCCAATAAAAAAATAATTAAAAAATATTTGTATTTATAGACTGAAAGCTTAACTGTGCGGCAAGCTCATAGTCTATGAGTAATAAACCCTCATTGATTGTTTTCATCAAAATGCTGGTTGTTCGGCACTTCAAAGAACATTTGCCAAGGCAATGAAAAAGTGAAAGTTTGTTAAAAAAAAAACGGAGAATGAGCCGTCATGTTGGGTCGGATTCTCGATTGGCTGGGTTGGTTTATGAATGTAAAACAGAGTTTGGTCATTGTTCAAGGATTTGTGTGCATTGTTT
The DNA here is from genome assembly GCA_029582265.1 of Zoroaster sp. YZ-2022. Classification (NCBI taxonomy): domain Eukaryota; kingdom Metazoa; phylum Echinodermata; class Asteroidea; order Forcipulatida; family Zoroasteridae; genus Zoroaster; species Zoroaster sp. YZ-2022. Next base: position 14,196,908 of record CM055822.1, read on the forward strand.
GGTATCTGTTGTTCTGATTTTCCCCCGCTTTTTTTTCCGTCATAAAATGTCACATTGATTAAAAAAAATAAAAAATAAATAAAACCTCCAGAAACACACATTTTTGGTTAGAATTGGATTGATTTGGCCCATAAAAGAGTTTTGTTTTTGGTTTATTTATTTATTTTTTCTTTCTTTTCAAAAAGTTTTCATTCCTTATAGTGCTGGATTGTAGATTTGGGGTGGGTGGATAAGCATTCCCCTCCCCTTTATCACCATGTAACACTCATTTATACCCCTTTGTTAGCAACCCCCACCACTTCCCCCACCACTACCCCCACCACTCCCCCACCACTACCCCCACCACTCCCCCACCACTCCCCCACCACTACCCCCACCACTCCCCCACCACTCCCCCACCACTCCCCCACCACTCCCCCACCACTCCCCCACCACTCCCCCACCACTCCCCCACCACTCCCCCACCACTCCCCCACCACTCCCCCACCACTCCCCCACCACCCACCACTCCCCCACCACCTCCCACCACCTCCCACCACCTCCCACCACTCCTCCCACCACTCCTCCCTCGACTCCTCCCTCCACTCCCCCACCACTCCTCCCACCACTCCTCCCACCACTACTCCCACCACTCATCCCACCACTCATCCCACCACTCATCCCACCACTCATCCCACCACTCCTCCCACCACTCCTCCCACCACTCCTCCCACCACTCCTCCCACCACTCCCCCACCACTCCCCCACCACTCCTCCCACCACTCCTCCCACCACTCCCCCACCACTCCCCCACCACTCCCCCACCACTCCCCCACCACTCCCCCACCACTCCTCCCACCACTCCCCCCACCACTCCTCCCACCACTCCTCCCACCACTCCTCCCACCACTCCTCCCACCACTCCTCCCACCACTCCTCCCACCACTCCTCCCACCACTCCTCCCACCACTCCCCCACCACTCCTCCCACCACCCCCCACCACTCCCCCACCACTCCCCCACCACTCCTCCCACCACTCCTCCCACCACTCCTCCCACCACTCCTCCCACCACTTCACCCCACTCCTCATTCCCCAGGCGATCTTGGTCTAATTATTTGTCATTTTCTTACCATAGACTATGTTCTTACCTACATGTACAGTACGTGAATCACAGAGTTGCTCACAGACATCCCCCTCTCCCCCCCCCCGGGTCTTACTCAGCAAGGTCAAATTTTTTTCTTTCGCTTAGAGGATTCTGAGGGTTCTCCCCTCTTCTGTAAAGCAAAAAGCCTTTCTGCAGATTCATGGCGCTTAGTCACTTCCCGGCCTCCTGAGTGGACCATACTCTAGAGTTTCTTTTATGATCGCTGTCTAATTCAAGTCTGTGCAATTGTTACGATATATGGCACGAATGATGGTCACAGAATTGGGCCAAGTACAAGTCTGCCCCATTCCACAGTATCTGTCTGTTTTCATGGATAAAAAGTACTCTCAAATACCTTCACCTCTGCTTCCCGTACACAATGAGGGTACATACATTTATTTTTTAAGAGAATAAGCATTGTGGAGTTCAGGGCCCTGGATTAAAATTAGTTATTTAGTTAGTTAGTAAATCAATCCCGGGGATACAGGGCCCCCCCCCCCCCCCAACACACATGTTTTGGCCAAGGGGCCCCAGAATTTTAGATGTGGTAAAAAAAAAAATTTTTTTTTAATAATTCATGAAACACAAACAAAAAAGGTGGAACGCTGGTTTGTTTAATATCATCCCCCCCCCTCAACATTTTGCCACAGATTTACCTCACTGCCTAAAGGAAAGTACATCTTTGGTAATATTGGCAAGACATGAGTGACAGTTTCAGCGCATAATGTTGTGTCATTCACCCCTACAAGCAGTGTAAATGCAATCTGGAAATTGTTTCATGTTTCTTGAGTTTTCAATTCAATTTGACCATTTAAAAAAAAAAAAAGCAGTGTGATTTCTACATGTAACGCATTTATGTCATAAACGTGTATGTTTGGATATCCTAGTTAGACGTGCATCCAAATATGGTATTATGTACATGTATGTCGATCGTGTCCATGCTTTGTGAGTCAGTTTAGGTTAAATATATCCGTATCAGTTATATCCATAACTTCAGTATCGTTTAATTACAGTAATCAAATAAGTACAGATGAAGACTCCGTGATAACCAAAGCTTGGGGGGGGGGGGGAGAAAGTCCCATTCGAAGTCAAGTGTAGATGAATCCTGAGGTCAACCCCCAGTCATCAGCCCATGCCAATGACCTACCGTTTGCTAACGTTTGCCAACAATGTGTCATACTCCCGCCTCTGAATCGGGGGCGTCATTTAATTACAAAAATTACCCCGATGGCCGGCACTCTACCGCATCTGCTGGGTTCGTGTAAACACCCCCGGACTATTGGCCGTGGTCCTCTGTCGCAATCGAATGCTAGACAGTTACCTGGTCAGTGGGTATGCCCCTTCCACAGACTGAAATTAGGTAGTGAAATTCCGGTTCGATGGGCTACAAATTTAATAATAATCTTTCAGTTGCTTTCAAGTCTGCAGCGACTATGGACTTGTAAATATTGTAGAAACATTTTTGTTTCATTTTGTATTGCTTTTTTTCCTTTTTTTTTTTTTTTTTTTTTTTCTTTTTTTTTTTTTGTGTGTGTGTGCACTGGATTTAATTATAGATGGTTGAGCTGCAAGGACGGCAAAAGTTGAAAGACATATTGAAGGTTCAATGGCATACAAACAGTCTGGTGAACGACACAAAATGTCTTTCCCCCAGACACGGTACTGGGCGGTGTATGCTGAGAACATTAAATGATGATCCGCCGTCAGATTAGTAGGGGTCTTATTGCCTCCTGTTACATGTACCTCCTTGCCTGTTTTTCACTTGAGCGCCTTTTTTTTCACACTTCAACTGGAATGGCTTTCGTTTACGCCAGACAGTCAGTTTTTTTTTTTTTTTTTTTTTTTTTTGGCCAGTGAGTCTTTCCATTGGAATGAAATTCCCCACCCAATTAAAGAGAAGAAGAAGAAAGAAAAAAAGGGTCTTATGAGTTGCCCGCAGATATCTCGCAATGGCGTATCGCAGAGGTGTCAAATCAGAATGGGGAGGGTTCATTGGAGGTTATTAGAATACAGACCAGACAAAATTGTTTTGATAACAAGAACACCATGCGTTGAGTATTTGCGGGTATTCCTATGAAGCTAAACACCCCGGAATAATGAAAGTTAATACAACTATACTCAGTCTAGACACTCCAGTGATGTTTTCTGTTGTCACGATTACAATACTGAACATTATATGTCTATAGCATAAATCATTTAAGGAACATGCACTTTATAGACGGACTCTATAATGAACATTGTTGGGGTATCCTTGGACATGTGTACAATATATTAATCATTCCTTTATTCAAAATAAAGGGAAATTATAATTTGTTTTAAAGTGGGTCCACATATATAATTACACATTCAGATATAGTGCACCGTACATGTTTATTTGTGTGTAACAGATATAGACATGTTTACATTTTAAGGGAAGGTATAACATTGGTTTTTGACAGATCATCTAACGGACAATTTATGATCTAAAAACTTAGTGGTGTAAACTTGGTACTGAGAAATCATTTTCATCTCAGAGAAAACAGGAAGTGTTATAAATAAATGTTAAACTTTACACAAATGTTAAATTAGACCAAAATGCTATTCTAGATTTAGCTGTTTTGCATACTCAGGCTTGTGATTTCTCAGGATTTTTCCTGATTTCAGGAATTTTTTTATTTATTTTTTTATTTAAAAACAAAAATCTCCCTTTGCCTTCAAAATTTTCTTGAAAGTAGAGAAGCAGACAGTATTGTGTCCAAACCTCTAGTTTCTTGTTTGTGGGGGATGTGGAAGGTCTGTAAATCCTCAAATTAAACATCCAGGAGGTTCGGGGGCTTTGTCCTCCAGACCAAAGGGAGACCCAGACCCAAGGTGTTAGCCAGGATTTAGAAATAGGGTGTCCAAATTTGCTGGAAATTTCAAAACAGGGTGTCCAATGTTTACATGTATACATGACAGATGAAATAGGGTGTCCAAAATTGAAACAGGGTGTCCAAAAGACACCCAGACACCCCCCTCTGGCTCATACTATGCTCAGACCCGCTACCCATTTTTCAGCATTTTTTTTTTTTACTTTTGTCAAATCACACCCCAGACATACACACACAAATATTAACTGGCTAAAAAAACAAACAATTTTTACTCAATATTTGAATGAAATCCTTCCCTGAACCTTAGTGAACAAGTCTAGACCTTAAAACCCTAACTCCCTAGGCCCATTTGCTTACACATAACCTGAATCCTCCAAAATCCTTCAGTAGTAAAGCAAGCACATGACATGTATGCACACAAGTGTTTCTAATCTGTGATGCATGTACCTGGCCAGGGACCCTCCCTGCATGCATGGAGCAATAAACAGTGTCCACTGACCCAAGCACTGACCTTGTAATCACTACAACAAACATGGATGTACATGTACCATGGAAAGGCAAGTATGCCTAATAACCTCAATCCTCCAAAATCCTTCACTTTAGCAAAGAGCATGTAGCATGTAACCTAAATCCTTCAAAATCCTTCACTTTAGCAAAGAGGATTTTGGAGGATTTGGGAAGGTTAGGGTTAATTGCCTGAAACTGTTATCCATGCTCTATTGCGCCTTAAGGCATTTAACCTTAACAGTGATTAATACTCTGGATCTGGAATATACGCGGATTAACCCTAACATTCCCAAATCCTCCAAAATCCTCTTTGCTAAAGTGAAGGATTTTAAAGGATTGAGGTTACATGCTACGTGCTCTTTGCTAAAGTGAAGGATTTTGGAGGATTGAGGTTATTAGGCATACTTGCTTTTCCATGGTACATGTACATGTACATCCGTGTTTGTTGTAGTGATTGCAAGGTCAGTGCTTGGGTCAGTGGACACTGTTTATTGCTCCATGCATGCAGGGAGAGTCCCTGGCCATGTACACGTATCACAGATTCGAAACACATGTGTGCATACATGTCATGTGCTTGCTTTAGTACTGAAGGATTTTGGAGGATTCAGGTTATGTGTAAGCAAATGGGCCTAGGGGTTAGGAAGGATTCAGGTTATGTGTAAGCAAATGGGCCTAGGGAGTTAGGAAGGATTCAGGTTATGTGTAAGCAAATGGGCCCAGGGAGTTAGGAAGGATTCAGGTTATGTGTAAGCAAATGGGCCTAGGGAGTTGGGAAGGATTCAGGTTATGTGTAAGCAAATGGGCCTAGGGAGTTAGGAAGGATTCAGGTTATGTGTAAGCAAATGGGCCTAGGGAGTTAGGGTTAAACAGATACCCGCCTTCACATCAGAGTTTTTCGACCTGACCAATGACTGACTCGTGGCATTATTATTAAGTTGATGTGCATTTGTATTACTTTTTATTGTCTGCACTTTTTTTTTTCGAAAGCCAAATATTCAAAGGCAAGTTCCAACTTGGTGTGAAGGCAATAAGGAATTTACATGTACATAAAAAATATCCAAACTGATGTTAGGATTTGGGGCTTTGCATGGTGGACATAGATATTATTGAGTTATTTCGGGTGACACCGTGTAATCATCTCTTCTTGGAAGAAGTGATGGCTTCTGAGAAGAGCCGGTTGGTTTGTTCTCAACATTTGTGCTCTAGCAGTCTGGTCTAGCTGTAATCAGGAGGCTCTTCTCAGAGCCATCGCTTCTTCCAAGAAGAGATTGTTTACTTGGTGTCACCCTTAAATTTAAGGGGGGGGGCAACATTAATCTTTAATGTAATTTTGTACTGCTGAAAAAGCATTGACTTACCATCGGGGAAAAAATTGGGGGCAAATTGGGGGAATTTTCCCCCCTTGCCCCCCCCCCCCCCATAGCGCTGCCGCTGCCCTGAAAGTATTTTTGTCTGAGCTGCTATCATTTTAGTAGAATTGATTTTTAAAAAAAACCTTGCCAACTGAATTAACGTCTTAATAAGATACAAAATCCACATTAGAATAGAATGGAAAGATTGTGCTTGATATTCGAAGGATCTGAATTCATTTTTGACTGTTTGTCTCATTACCAAGTTGGTTGTTCAAGTTTGTGCATACTTGTAGAAGCAGTTTTGCTGACATTGTCAATGCTGTACGGGCTATATGAGGGTACAACAGTATATTATTTTAAGTACCAAATATTGTTTGGGTATTGAAATTGTACCGTTTCAGGACAGGAGAGAACACTTTAGAACAAGGGCATTGATAAGAGAGTGTGCAGGGACAGCTGTACACAGCGTTTTGTAATCATAAAATGCAGACAGTTTATTCCACAAGTTATCTTTAGTCAGTTTGTGGTATATGTATATTGTTAGGCCCTGAACCATGACATAAACATGTTCTGAACGTTCTATGGAGTCCAGACAGCAAAGAAACAGTCAGATGACTCTTGCCTTGAGTAACTGAAGTGTAAAATTTCATAAGCCCTAGATTATGAGCACATATTCTGTCAATTTATACAAGTCAACTGCTCTAACTATAATAAGAAGTCATGCAAGCCGGGAGAACAGGAGAGATAGAAGGGGGGGGGGGGGAGGTCATCCTGAGGTTGTGTGAGGTCATAGCCATTGTGGGCGGTGGCCCGGCAGTGGTGTACACACAAGCCTCTTATTGCAGTATGATGTCATTAGAAGATTCAGGGCTGTCTGCGGTTAACCGCAAAGTCATGCCTTAACTGACAGCCTATTGAAATTACCTGACTGCCACAGGGATAACATATAAACATGCACATGCATGACCATTGAATGGACACAATATGTACATTTAATCATTGGTGGATTCCCGAGTCAGAGCCCTTTTGTGTACTATGCGTGTGTGGGTGTTCAACAGTGGTGTTCAAACCTTTCCAACCATGACTTGTCTGTCTGCCTGCTGGCCAGGTACAATGTACCACTCCAGAGGAACGGGAAGCACTAGACGGGTCTTGTGGTACTACCTGTGGTATCCGCTATGCGAGGGCGCTCTACATGTACATGTATGTCCTGAGGGGGAATGTGCGGCATTGTGTCATTGTCTCTTGCCACCTTGATGTTCAGCATTGCGACAAAAAGGGTTGGATTGTTACAAGCGGAGCATGTCCCCCTTAAAAAAAAAAAAAAAAAGTCTTTTAAAAAAACAATTGAAATGAATGTAAACTATCACAGTATTGATTTTCAAAGATGCTGATGTTTGGTTTTAGTTCCGTTTCCATTTTTTTTTTTTTTCCACTTTACATATATCCTTGAAAATTAGAATGAGAGCCAAACCTATATTGATTTTCAAAGATGCTGGTGTTTGGTTTTAGTTCCGTTTCCATTTTTATTTTTTTTCCCACTTTACATATATCCTTGAAAATTAGAATGAGAGCCAAACCTATATTGATTTTCAAAGATGCTGGTGTTTGGTTTTAGTTCCGTTTCCATTTTTATTTTTTTTCCCACTTTACATATATCCTTGAAAATTAGAATGAGAGCCAAACCTATACCCCCCCCCCCCCTTCTGGCGGGTTATCATGCTTTTGGAATAATATCATTCGGACAAGATTCCTTAGGTAAAATGTCTGTAGATGCATCCATACTTCAAGAGAGATGTATAGAAAACCAACCTGTGAAAGTTTCAGCTCATTTTCATTTTGCCATTGACGAGAAAACAGTGAAAATGGATACATATTATTATTAATTTTCTTCATAACCTTCTAATGTTGTAAATAGATCACATCCATAATACACATTGCCAACTTGATACACATTTAAGTGTTCTGAAAAAATGCAGGGGTGTAATTTGCAGTAAAACATCCTGAAAAATGGGTAGTGGGCCTGGGTCTCCCTTTGGTCTAGAGGACAAAGCCCCCTGAACCTCCTGTGCGTAGCGGGCCTGGGTCTCCCTTTGGTCTAGAGGACAAAGCCCCCCTGAACCTCCTGGATGTTTAATTTTGGAAGGTTTACATACTCTCCACATTCCCACAAACAAGAAACTAGAGGGTTTGGACACAATACAGGCTACTTCTTTTTTTCCTTGGCGGCTACTTCGTTTCTTTCAAAAACATTTTGAGGCTAAAGGAGATTTGTAAAAAAAATCCTGAAATCAGGAAAAATCCTGAGTAATCGCAGGCCTGAAATGACAATATGTCAGACAGATTAGTACCATCACTGACTTCACATCCAGTAAGTTTTTAGATTAGAATTCAGGAGCATTGTTAATGGGTTAATACCAAATGTGCGTGTAAAACTCCCATTAAATTATGTGTACGTGCAGACTCGCCATAGCCATAGCCTTGAGTTGATTGTCTTCATTCCCGGAATTAGAATTAATCCTTTGAATGAAACAGATCGTGCCATTTGGTTTTAATTGATCTAAAATAGTTGAAGTATGGTGCTGGAATGGACGTCTAGGTTTACCGTTAACGTTAGAAGGGTTTTATTTTTTTATTTTTTTATTTTTTATAAACAGAGCTTTTTGGATAAACATACATGTACTAATTTAAATAATTTAAATATTAGCATTATCAAATTAATCAATTATTATCTGAATGGTTACTTGTGTAAAATTGATCAAAGGTTTAGTCATCCTGAGCCCTAACCACCCCATATCCTGCAAAATCCTCCAAGGGGCACTTTTTTGGGGAAAATTCAGCACTGTTGGAAACTGGTACTTTCATCTCTTCAAATGGGACAAAATTACTACCAGGCAAGAAGTGCAGGCCATAAGTGCTGAATATGAAAGATCAACAAAAATGCATGGTGCATTTTGAAGATAAGGGCATGTTTCCAAAAGTGCTCTGATGGATTTTGGAGGATACAGAGTGCCAAGGGGGTTAGGGTTCAGGAAGGTTCCTAGCCAGAGTGCCAAGGGGGTTTAGGGGTCTGTCTGAAGTGCTTTCATCTTAGCGGGAAAGGAATTATGTTGAATTTTAAAAAGTTGACATCGGACAGCATAAACACATACAGATCAGTATTTTGTTGCTAGATCTCTAATACGTCAGCAGGTTCGACATGAACATTTTACAGTGCAGTACATGCGCGTGTGTTGTTAAGTACATCTCGCGTATGCGGCAAATTACAGACTATGCTCTGTTTAAATTTCAAACAAGACCTTGCGTGTCAGTCTGTGGAATACAATATCAGGAACTCCCAAATCCATTGGTTTTTGAGTACTGTGCAATGGACAAGGTGACTGACATAATTTTTCTATGTAATCTAGACTTCTGGTACGTTGAATTGAAGGCCGGGACATTCATACACACAAACCTATCATGTTTTTGATCTGCTTGAAACATTAGGCCCCCCCCCCCCCCCCCCAAAAAAAAGTCTCCGGTTTCTGGTCATAGGTTGGCTTCAAAATTGGTGCGGTGGCACGCTTATTATTATTTTATTATTATTATTATTTTATTTATTTATTTTTTTTGGTAATCTTTTTTTTTTTTTTAGCCAACCAGTGAAATACGTGATACATGTATACACAGTTATTAAAAACAAACCAAATTTCCCATACACAAAGTATGGTGGCTGCGAGAGGCCACACAAATTGGGCAAACGTTCATACATGTACCCCTATGTGAAAAAGTCATTTAAAACACACCGCGGCAGAATTCCAATCGATCCAGCAATTTTGGCTGCAATGGGACATTGTTTCATAGCAAAAAATAAATAAATAAAAATAAAAATGCTGACATGCGGGTCTGAGGTGACACTCGCATAGACCAGAAACCAGCCTTTTTTTTTTAGCTTTAAATGAATTTTCTTTCCCATTTTTTTTTTTTTCCTTCTCAGAAATGAGGTCTCACAGTAAATTGAATCTTCCACAGATTGGTTTCTTCACATATAATATGATCCTTATGACCCACATGTACAGTGTGTAAATATAAACGACTTGTTCCAATTTTCTGTTATCACTTTGCACAGACTGGTATCTGTTTCCATTTCATGGAAACTTCAGGGGAAACCACAACAAACGATATATAGGCTACGTGTTTTCAACCAGATCCATCTATTGTAATCCCAGCTAGATCCAGACAGGGTCATTCATCATTAAGGCCACGAGTCTCTGTTCTCCGCCCCGCAATCAATAAAACCAAGTCACAAAGAGAGATATTCGTGACTCGGGATCATCTCTAATGCCTTCTAACGCTACCAGTTTCTCAATGCACTGGCCTGCCTTTGACCCCCCAAGGTTCTCCGAGGTTAAATATCAGCCTGTCACTGGTGAGGAACATCCATTGAGCCGAAGAGAATACACTAATTATCAGATCACTTCTTTCTACCAGTTATATATTCAAAGTGTCCTGTTGTGAAAGAACAGTCCCTGGTTTAACGAGATACTCCACCTCATGACACTTGATACGGTGTACATGTACATTATCAAAGGGACACTACCGTCACGATCAGAACGGACTTTCAACAGGGCATGGAATCGGTGTCCTAGTTTAAGATGAACGCAGTGACTGCAAATTACCGGCTCATTTATGCAGCAGCAACGGTAATAGACTTTATCATATGGTGTTATTTTCAGTCACTGAGTTAATCTAAAACTAGCACTCTGATTCTCATGCCCTGTTGATCGTTACGATATCGCTCCTTTAACTACACACCTTTTGTTTTAAACCAACATGTTTTCATCTTGGCCTTTGAGAAAGCACCTGCTGGGTTCGAAACGTAAGGCCAGTAACAATTATTTGGAGTGCCATGGTCGAGCGGTGTAGTGCATCGGATTTGTGGTCTGATGGCCGAGTCGTCAGAATGTGGGTTCGAATTCCAACCGCGACCATGGTGCTTGTGTCCTTGAGCAAGACACTTTACCATAATTGCTTCTCTCCACCCAGGGGTAAATGGGTACTTGTGAGGGCAGAGTTGGTTGTTGTGTTTGATTAGCCCTATATACGCTGTAATGGCAGCAATTGAGCTGTATACTCCCCAGGGAGCTGAGATGGTTTCAGGAATGATTTATGCGCTTGATGAGCAGGGGTAATAATATAATGCGCCTTGAGCACCAATTTGGTGGATACGTGTGCTATATAAGTCCACATTATTGTTATTACTATTTTTTTTGTGTGCATGTGTTCATATTGTTGGACTCGATTGTTACAATTGACACTTTTTTTTTTTAGTAATGCAATAATAATATGGAAATCAAATTACGTGGAATTAAACATTTTTTTTTTTGCGATACAAAATGTACATATTTTAATCCATAAATGAAGGGAAAATCCTTTGCTCGCTAGCACTGTGATGTACCTAGGTTCAAATCCAATAGCGGATCCAGTTCAACTGGTTACCAGTTCAATCTAGAATTCATTACAAAGTTATGCTCATCATCTTCAAAGGCATCCACGGTCTGTGTCCAGATTTCATCTCCCAACTTGTTATCCCTTACACGCCATCAAGATCCCTCAGGTCATCCACACAGCAGCTCCTCACCATCGGTTCATGCAGGACCAAAACTTATGGAGACAAGACATTTTCAATTGCAGGCCCACGGCTCTGGAACTCTCTTCCACAATCTCTCCGATCCGAAACTGAACTGCAACTTTTCAAGAAACATCTAAAGACCCATTTGTTTAAATTGGCTTTTCAGTGACTGTTATCAACCAACTGACACACAGCTATTTTTTGTTTTGTTGATCATTTTATTTTCTTTTGCATTAAATTTGACTGTTAAGCGCATTGAGAGATCCAGTGGATCTGAAATGCGCTATATAAGAACCTGCTATTATTATTATTATTATCCAGGGGGAAGGTCAAAGTGGAAATGTGCCCCCTTTTAAAAAATCAACCATGTACACAAATTCAAAATTTACCATCTATTTCCAAATGTTGGGGTCTTGTGCCCCCCCTCCTCCCATTTGGCTGTGCCCCTCTATCACCATTTACATGCACTCCTCCCTCTCTTTTCCGCGACCCTGTAATCGCTCCTCTTCAGATCCCACCCTGGTTTTCATGTATGTGATTGTTTGGTTTTCAAGTCCTTGATAGCATGTTGTTTTTTCCCCTCTAGGTTGGATTTGATGTTTTAATTGCCTTTGCTTCAGGTCTGATCAAGCTATTCAGTAACGAATCTTATACCTGCAAGCACTTTTTTGAAGGAAAAATTATCAGGTTTCATCATCAGACGGCAGTCAAATAAATAAAAAAATAAAAAAAATACACAAATTAAAAAAATTATCAAATTATTATTATTCTTATTTTTTGGGTTTAAAGGGAGTAGACATCTTTGGTAATTACCCCATTACAAAATTAATTAATGAATTAAAATCTAATTAATTAATTGTTGTGAATTTGGTGATGGTACCAAACACCATGAGAAATTATTCCGTCTGGCAAGCTGTCATTGTTTAGAAACATGAAATGGATCTTCAGCTGTGATCCGTTTCCACAATAGAATGCATACATTGTACAAATAAATCCAAATGCATAATTCCTCTATTTTCTCGTTAACGACACATCCCTTCATTGTTATGGATGCATTAACTGACGTTTTACCAAAAAATACACAATCCCTTAAGGGGACAATAATGAATCGGTGTCCTACATGTAGTTTCAGATGAACTCAGTGACTGAAAACTACTGGCTCATTTATGCAGTAGCAACGGTAATATGACCTTATCACGTGGGTTATTCTTTTCAGTCACAGACTTGATCAAAAACCTAGCACTCCGATTCCATGCCCTGTTGATCGTGACGATATTGTCCCTTTAAAATACATTCGTAAACGCCCAAGACAGTTTAGACAATCCGATTGGACAAAATGTAATCACGTGGGGGGGGGGGGGGTGTATTAACGGACAGTAAAGACATGGCTTATCATAATCAGAGCAGCGCGTATATGTCAGCTGTACGCCAGCTGTTTTGTGCGACGCGGATTTGAACCAAGTGTTTTATGTGTCCCGAAAACGTTTGCCCATTTCTTTGTTGGCTTTAGTCAAAGAAAATTACATTTTTTTTTTTTTTACATTTTGAAAACGAAATCGCTACATGCATTAATAACAGTTTGACGCTTGGTCTTTACCGCAGGTCACGGGATGATAAGGACCTCGTCTTCGGCTCGATCCTTATTGCCGGTGACCATGCCCAAAACTGGTCATTAACCTGCAGTGAAGACCGCACGACAAACTTTCCTTTAGTATAAAATAAGACAAAGAGTGGGAGATACACGTACATACTATCACTGACTAGTTTGGTCTAGGTAATTGTAGCCAGACGATCTTGACGTCACGCTTTGAGCTCGAGAGGCGCGTGAATTATGCCAGATCCTGGCCGTGCGGACGCCATATTTCTCCCCCCCCTTCCCCGATGTTCAACTTTGACCTTGGTTGGTAGCTAGCACGCGAGCCTCCAAGTGTGATGGCAGATCTTTCAGCTTAACGTATCCAGTGAAACCCCTTGATCGTGGTATGCCTGGAGCCTGTCTATATCCTTGATATAGGATAAAGACAGGGGACCAGTCTAAGGTAATTGATGTTTAATTATGCTTCACCCTAATCATAAAGGGAAGGTAACAGCATTGGTGAGGTTGACAGAACTGTTTCTGCTGGTATACTTCCTCTCTTTGAACCAATATATATGCACACATTAAACAACCAACCTTTCAGCTTATTATGTTGTGCCCTTAATGACCAAAAAATAATAATAATAATATGCTTTCCAATTATTGTATTAACCCTAACCTTCCCAAATCCTCCAAAAACCTCTTTGCCAAAGTGAAGCATTTTGAAGGATTGAGGTTACATGCAACATGCTCTTTGCTAGAGTGAAGGATATTTTTGAGGATTGAGGTTATTAGGCATACTTGCCTTTCCATGGTACATGTACATCCATGTTTGTTATGGTGATTGCAAGGTCAGTGCTTGGGTCAGTGGACACTGTTTATTGCTCCATGCATGCAGGGAGGGTCCCTGGCCATGTACATGTATCACAGATTAGAAACACATGTGTGCATACATGTCATGTGCTTGCTTTACTGCTGAACGATTTTGGAGGATTCAGGTTATGTGTAAACAAATGGGCCTAGGGAGTTAGGAAGGATTCAGGTTATGTGTAAGCAAATGGGCCTAGGGAGTTAGGAAGGATTCGGGTTATGTGTAAGCAAATGGGCCTAGGGAGTTAGGAAGGATTCAGGTTATGTGTAAGCAAATGGGCCTAGGGAGTTAGGAAGGATTCAGGTTATGTGTAAGCAAATGGGCCTAGGGAGTTAGGAAGGATTCAAGTTATGTGTAAGCAAATGGGCCCAGGGAGTTAGGAAGGATTCAGGTTATGTGTAAGCAAATGGGCCTAGGGAGTTAGGAAGGATTCAGGTTATGTGTAAGCAAATGGGCCTAGGGAGTTAGGAAGGATTCAGGTTATGTGTAAGCAAATGGGCCTAGGGAGTTAGGAAGGATTCAGGTTATGTGTAAGCAAATGGGCCTAGGGAGTTAGGAAGGATTCAGGTTATGTGTAAGCAAATGGGCCTAGGGAGTTAGGAAGGATTCAGGTTATGTGTAAGCAAATGGGCCTAGGGAGTTAGGAAGGATTCAGGTTATGTGTAAGCAAATGGGCCTAGGGAGTTAGGAAGGATTCAGGTTATGTGTAAGCAAATGGGCCTAGGGAGTTAGGAAGGATTCAGGTTATGTGTAAGCAAATGGGCCTAGGGAGTTAGGAAGGATTCAGGTTATGTGTAAGCAAATGGGCCTAGGGAGTTAGGAAGGATTCGGGTTATGTGTAAGCAAATGGGCCTAGGGAGTTAGGAAGGATTCGGGTTATGTGTAAGCAAATGGGCCTAGGGAGTTAGGAAGGATTCGGGTTATGTGTAAGCAAATGGGCCTAGGGAGTTAGGAAGGATTCAGGTTATGTGTAAGCAAATGGGCCTAGGGAGTTAGGAAGGATTCAAGTTATGTGTAAGCAAATGGGCCCAGGGAGTTAGGAAGGATTCAGGTTATGTGTAAGCAAATGGGCCTAGGGAGTTAGGAAGGATTCGGGTTATGTGTAAGCAAATGGGCCTAGGGAGTTAGGAAGGATTCAGGTTATGTGTAAGCAAATGGGCCTAGGGAGTTAGGAAGGATTCAGGTTATGTGTAAGCAAATGGGCCTAGGGAGTTAGGAAGGATTCAGGTTATGTGTAAGCAAATGGGCCTAGGGAGTTAGGAAGGATTCGGGTTATGTGTAAGCAAATGGGCCTAGGGAGTTAGGAAGGATTCAGGTTATGTGTAAGCAAATGGGCCTAGGGAGTTAGGAAGGATTCAGGTTATGTGTAAGCAAATGGGCCTAGGGAGTTAGGAAGGATTCAGGTTATGTGTAAGCAAATGGGCCTAGGGAGTTAGGAAGGATTCAGGTTATGTGTAAGCAAATGGGCCTAGGGAGTTAGGAAGGATTCGGGTTATGTGTAAGCAAATGGGCCTAGGGAGTTAGGAAGGATTCAGGTTATGTGTAAGCAAATGGGCCTAGGGAGTTAGGAAGGATTCAGGTTATGTGTAAGCAAATGGGCCTAGGGAGTTAGGAAGGATTCGGGTTATGTGTAAGCAAATGGGCCTAGGGAGTTAGGAAGGATTCAGGTTATGTGTAAGCAAATGGGCCTAGGGAGTTAGGAAGGATTCAGGTTATGTGTAAGCAAATGGGCCTAGGGAGTTAGGAAGGTTTCAGGTTATGTGTAAGCAAATGGGCCTAGGGAGTTAGGAAGGATTCGGGTTATGTGTAAGCAAATGGGCCTAGGGAGTTAGGAAGGATTCAGGTTATGTGTAAGCAAATGGGCCTAGGGAGTTAGGAAGGATTCAGGTTATGTGTAAGCAAATGGGCCTAGGGAGTTAGGGTTAATTTAAATATGTATGTAGGAAAGAGTGCTCTTTCCTTAAAATGGGATTTGGTAATTATTCTACTTTGGTTAAAAATGACAGCACCTTGGACACAAGCAAGTGAAGACTGTTTGCGGTGACACCATGTAGAAATCTCATTTTGAGTAGTAACGTTCTGAAAAGAATTGGTTGGTTACAACCCGACATTTCGATCAGTATGCTCTGATCGTCTTCATTGGCCACAGTATTTACCAGAGGAGATTGATACAATCATGAGCTGTATACACCAAGTGTGTTTTGGGTTAAAAATTCATTCATGACCATTCATTTTAAATGAATATTTATGAGTTATAAACCAGTATATTTTTATCTTTAATATTAAGAGCACCTCTGAAGCATTTGACTATAGTCATTTAATAACCCCCCCTCCCCCGATTTAAATATCTTCCAATCGATTTATTGATGTTTTCCCTTAATTGACAAAATTTAATGTAATTTAGGCAGATAGTCACTAATGGTCATTTGCATATTCTGGCTCTTATTACAATGTACTCCAAACATTACACCGCAATAAATACAACTTTAATGCCGGAAACCCATTAGCATTACACACACACACACACACACACACACACACAAAATAAGACTTGGCGACAATGCTTTTTCAAAGGAGCACACTTCTTTACATGGGACACTTTTTTTCAATTAATGAAATGGCTTCCAAAAAAAAAAATACATGTATATATAAAAAATAATAAAAATATACGGCCACTGATCCGCTTCCTAATGCAAGTCCCCAGTGTGGTTCTTGCCTGTGGGTTTTTTTTTTTTCTTCTATGTGACTGGCGATCATCTCACGACATCACACATTCATCTTTCTGGAGTTTCTCCTGCAGCAAGCTTTTCGTCGGGATGTTCCGGGGTTAGATTAACTGGGCCAGCATCTAATGAAGAAGCCGAGCATTAGTCCGTCGTCTTGCGGTCTCTGAACTCTCCTGCTATCATGCATGATGCACTTTCTCGAGCTGCGGGAATTTTTTTTTTTTTTTTTATTATTAAAAGTCATATTAATAACCTGTAATATGCCAACCTCTGAGCCAGACAGAAAATAATATAGAAAAAGTGTATCATTAAGAGGAATAGTGCAATGACATCACTAAATCTTGCCAGCATGATTTGTTTTACATATATGATGAATAAACTTGAGTTGATGTATTGTAAGTGATATGGTCATCTGTCTAGACTAGACAGTGGTAAAGCTATTGAAATCACAAGGTTAGATATCTCCCCAGTCTGGCAGTCTCTGCCTCTTGCCCTAGGAGAATATCATACCACAGCCTCATGTGAAGTGGCTTTGTTGGTGGGTTTGTGATATTAACGAGAGAGTGGATTAGCGATTGTTTTTTTTTTATATTGGTCCTTGGAAGTCAGCATCAACAATGTAATAACTGTTTCTGATGTGCGCCTAAATATGACATCAATGCCTGTTTCTTTAATTTGTAAACATTTGGTAAATAGATGTAAGCACAGTATGTTGTCTCATTTGAAATAATAAATTGGCATACAGTTTACACTTTACGCCATTTATTATATACAATGTCTGTTGGTAATCTAAAAATACTTAAAAGATCAAATGTTTACCTTAATTCAACATGGTTTTTAACTTGATATCCCTGAAAATAGTTGTTTTTTTAGGGAAAAAAATTGTGTAGAATTTGTTGTGTAGAATTTCAAGATTCCATGAAACGATACTACATTGTCTGATTCTGACGCAACTATGTGTCAGTCTCAAGTATATAGGTTAATGAAATTCTTGTGTCGGGTGATAAACAATTGATTTAATTTTACCCTGCAGTCTCAAGAGTAATTTTAATATTTTTTTATAATGACATTTAGAATGGATGTTTTAGCAGTGACATTGAAAAATAATTTTAAAAACCTGTTTTTTTTCTTCTGTATTTGCATTTTACACAGCTCTGTCAAAACATAATTAAAATATGTCTAGACAGAAAACAATTCACTGACTGGTGTGAGGATTGGAAATGAAATATTACACTTTACCTAAGAAATACATATAAGAAAGTTTCACCTGTATTAGCCCGAACTCCCTAGGCCCATTTGCTTACACATAACCTGAATCCTCCAAAATCCTTCACTAGTAAAGCAAGCACATGACATGTATGCACACTTGTGTTTCTAATCTGTTATACATTGTACATGCCTCCCCACTCCTCCCCACTCCTTCCCACGCCTTCCCACGCCTTCCCACGCCTTCCCACGCCTCCCCGCTCCCATTCACCATTTTTTAGGAAATCGACACAGCGATTTCTCTCTGTAGTTCTCAACTCCATCACTTCAGTTGAGTATGGAGCACGTTGTCAATAACAAGCACTTTTGGCCAGAACTGACGATGTGTAGTTGTCGCCCTCCGCCAAAATTAACCATTGGCAGGGTGTCTGTGTCTAGACAGTGAAAATAATTTAAAAAAAAAAAAAAAAAGCACTCACACGGCATGTATTTTACGTGATCGATCCCTGTTTGAGCTGTTTTGTTTATCTAGTCTGGGCTGCAGACGGGAGCTGTCTGTCGAAAAAGGGGGGAAGATAATATTTGTGTTTTCCTTAATTACTGTTGATCCTTTCCAAGGTTGGGGGATGTGAAGAGGCAGAGAGTACTATGAGATATCTAGATATTGAACATGAAAATAATTCATCGCATTTTTTTTTTTCTTTTTTTTTTCACACTTCTGCCGTGATTCAAATACAACATGATGGCAAAACTGATCCATGTTGTTTATGTTTTACAAAAAGTTGCTGGTAGGCAAACATTTTAATTACGACAGTTCCTCTGAAATGAAAGCATTTAAGATAAAAATATATCTTTTTTTCAGGATGATTGATACATGTATCATCTCTTAAAAGGACAGTATCATCACGAACAACAGGGCATGAAATCGGAGCGCTCGTTTTAGATTAATAATAATAATAATGGAGGCATTTTTAAAGCGCTCTTACACAAGGTATCACAGCGCTGTACATTATGACCCCTGCTCATCAGGCGCATAAATCATTCCTGAAAACCATCTCAGCTCCCTGGGGAGTATACAGCTCAATTGCTGCCATTACAGCGCATATAGGGCTAATCGAACACAACAACCAACTCTGCCCTCACAGGTACCCATTTACTCCTGGGTGGAGAGAAGCAATTATGGTAAAGTGTCTTGCTCGAGGACACAAGCACCACGGTCACGGTCGGGATTCGAACCCACATTCTGATGACTCAGTCATCAGAACATAAATCCGATGCACTAAACCGCTCGACCATGGCGCTCCACACGGTGACTGAAAGTAATACCCAACATGATAAGGTCATATTACCGTTGCTGCTGCATAAATAGGCCAGTAATTTTCAGTCACTGTGTTCTTCTTAAACTAGGACACCGATTCCATGCCCTGTTGAAAGTCTGCAATGATCATGAAGATATTGTCACGTTTAAGTTTTTAGATTTTGTTAATGTGATAATTCCAGTCACTACTAATATTCCTTTAAGAAATATGAATTGAAGCCAGCCTGTTGGGCACAATAAAAGCTTGCATTGCTGGGGAACGTGATAAGAATTCAATATCTCTGATTTCTTTGTTCCGTGTGTTTTCTTTTGAACCAGGTATGCGGGTCTTATATCCAGGACAACGGAATATCCCTGCAATAAGAACAGCGCATTTGGACTACCCTGCCGCGACACTAACTGCGTGTTTCCAGGAAGACAGGAATTTCAATGGGAAAACATTTCAGAAAACCGGAGGCAAAGAATTGGTAATTCAGTAACCCTTCCTCTTTGCAGCATCCTGGTTATTTTGACAACATTGTAGTCGAATCATACAGCATTTTGCCTTTCTATAAGATTGTGATAATATTGTGTAATCCATGTCATATTATTCAAATTGGTAAGTCGACTGGTCCCCCATGTCTTTATCCTATAAAAAAACAAATGCTCTGGGCGTACCATTCAAGGTATTTCATTGGAGACACTGTGCTGAAGATCTGACGAGGCTCGCATGATTGCTAGCAACATGTACATGTACCAACCAAGGTCAAAGTTGAATCTCCATGAAACTGAGAGGCCAGTATCTGGCATCTTTCACAAGCCTAGAAGCGTGACATCAGATCTTGGGGGCTATTAAGTGGAAAGTAGCTTGCCACAAGTTAACTTTGAACCTGCGACCTCCAGTTTACCGAAACTTTGCCATTTGTTTTTTTGGGGGGTGGAGTGACCAACTTTAATTGTTTTCATTGTTTGAAGTTCTCTGGACATCACATACTTGCCTCGACCAGTTATGAATGTATTTATTTTGGTTAAATTCTCATTGTGTGGTAGAAGCATTACCAGCATGCGTAAGAATTTAGAAAGCACTCCGAGGTCACATTTGAAAATGTAACCACCCATTTTTTTCATCTAGATAAAGAGTTAGATGCACTGCACTTTGTAAAAGTTAAGTTTTTGCAATAATAAGTTTAGAAATGTTCATCAAGATGTGTAACGTGTTTCCTGGTAATGAACTAGGCTGCTTATTGTGTTAGACATTTTGATAGTCTTCCAGAATAAGAATTTTGCATCAAGTTTCATACAGACAGCTAAATAGTTTTAAATCATTATCATTGTATCTTTCTGGTCATGAAACCAAGGATTCCTCGGAAACACCGTAGGTGATCATCCTAAAGAAACCTGTGAAGAGAAGACGATGAATTAATGGTTCGGTTTAAGAGGTGGAAGGAAAACATCAAAATTAGTCTAGTGAAGACCCCCTGTAATCAGATAGAGACTAAAGAAAAAAAAACAATCCAGATGTGGGCTGGGGATTGGAGTGGGGATTTGAACCATGGTCCATAGATGTGATAGGCAAGGAAAGTAGCACTTATCCAAGTCTGTGTGAATAAACCTGACGACAATCACTTTCATTTTTAACAATTGATAAATCATCCAAATTTATACTACAGTTGGTTGTGCCAGTGACTATTTCAGTGGCTGGTGTTTTGAGTCATTTATGGAGATGTAGCTGACTCCAAAATGTCTGACATCTCCGTGGTGTTTTCTGACTAATGATGCATAAAATATGATGAAATTGGTCACATTATTATGGGGCTTGGAACGATAATCATTGCATTGTGTGGTATCAATCCAAAAGCAGACATGAGAATAGTCCAAGAAAAAAATATGGTACATGTACATTTGATACCTAGAATTAAATTACTATTTATTTATCATTTGTGAGGGATTATAATTTATGGATTCCATAAGGATAAAGAAACAGTACAGTGTGCCTCGGGTGTGTAGCAGGCGGTGAACATGTTATTTTGTTATTTATTTATTTATTTTTTTAAGTAGCCCTCCAAAAATTTGTAATCAAACAATATTTTGATTGAGATCATAGGATAACTACCCATTCGCAAAATGTGGTCAAATTTTGTGCCGTGGTGCAAATTTTCTTTTCTATTCATTTGTTTATCATTAAAAAATATATATATAATTATACTACTCAAAACAATTTAGGGAACACCGGATTTTTAACATCAAATAGGTTTGAAATGTTCCATGAACCGGGATTTTCATTTGCAACCCCCTCTCTCTGTCAGTAGTCATGTCATGAAATGTGTAATCACTACATGCATCCTTTATCATCTGTTTCATTGTGCAGTTGTTTCTCATCAATTCTGTGAAACATTGTGTTTATCTGAAATAAACGATCTTGCTTTAACTGAGATTATTCCAGTGTTCCCTAAATTGGGGTGGGCGACTACATGATAAGGTCATATTGTCATTGCTGCTGCATAAACAAGCCAGTAATTTTCAGTCACTGGGTTCATCGTAAACTAGGACACCGATTCCATGCCCTGTTGAAAGTCTGCTCTGATCATGACGATATTGTCCCTTTAAACTACGCATGGCACATCAAAAAAAAATAATAATAAATAAAAGTGCATGATGACAACACACACTTCTCACGAAATTTTCTTGCTTACTGGTGATATGTATAATGTAGCAGATTTGTTCTACTTTAATTTAATAGTAGGAACAATTCAAGTCTTACCAGTAAGTAGCAGTATTATTATTAAGTAGACTCCTGTTGTACTTAACACATGTGTACTTATTTGCTTATTTATGGTGCTTCTTTGTGCTTAAATTATCAGTTAATTATTGTCCAGAATTTAAATTGCATAGATAGAATTCGCATGCATAATTTATGTAATTTAATACCCATATATTTTCAGGGCCGTGTTTTGTTTAGAAGTTAAAAGAAGAAGTTGTATTGTATAGAATGAAGATAGAATTCGCAGAAAAAGTGAAAAGCCACGCTCCATGAGGTTTATGTTTTATGCCATTGAAGGAGTGCTAGTAGTAATCTACATAATGTAAATTTCCTGTTCAGAGCTTTTTTTTTTTTTTTTCAGAGTAATGATGAGAAATATTTGGTGTATTATGATAAAATATTGTGTATGATATTCATTTTGTAAAGAGAAACAAATGTATTCATCTATAATTGAAAATAAAGACTGTTGCAAAATATTGATGTGACGTATTGTTGTAGTACATCTCTGTCAGCAGCGGCGGCGCTACAGGGGCAAATGCCCCCCAGTTACTTTCTCCCCCCCCAATGTACCCCCCAATTTGCCCCCCCCCAATTTCCCCCAATTTTTCCCCGATGGTAAGTCAATGCTTTTTCAGCAGTACAAAATTACATTAAAGATTAATGTTTGCCCCTCTTAAATTTAAGCTTTCGCCCCTCTTGCCCCCCCAGTTTAACAGGTCTGGTGCCGCCGCTGTCTGTCAGTGTGTTCATAATTCAAGTTTTAACTTAAAGGGAAGGTAGAACATTGCTAATGTTGTCCAAACTGCTTCTAAGAGTATGCTTACTCTCTCTGAATCAAGATATAATAATAATAATAATAATGTATAGATTTATATAGCGCACGTATCCACCAACTAAGTGGCGCTCAAGGTGCATTATATTATTATCCCTGCTCATAAGGCTCATAAGGCTCATAAATCATTCCTGAAACCATCTCAGCTCCCTGGGGAGTATACAGCTCAATTGCTGCCATTTCTAGCGCATAGAGAGCAAACCATCTCTGCCTTCACAGGTACCCATTTAACCCCTGGGTGGAGAGAAGCAATTATGGTTAAGTGTCTTGCTCAAGGACACAGGTGTCACGGCCGGGGCTCGAACCCACACTCTGCTGCTGGCAACACCAGAACTTGAGTTCAGTGCGCTAGACCACTCGGCCACGACAATCCACTTTTCGTGCATTATACAACACACGGGACCTACGGCTTTACGTCCCATCCGAAGGACGAAGCAATTATGGTTAAGTACCTTGCTCAAGGATACAAGTGTCACGACCGGGGCTCGAACCCACACCCTGCTGCTGGCAACACCAGAACTTGAGTTCGGTGCGCTAGACCGCTCGGCCACGACACTCCAGATATACATTGAAGGGAAGGTACAACATTGGTAATGTTGGCAAAACTGCTTCTATGAGTATGCTTACTCTCTCTGAATCAATATATACATTGAAGGGAAGGTACAACATTGGTAATGTTGGCAAAACTGCTTCTATGAGTATGCTTACTCTCGCTGAATCAAGATATACATTGAAGGGAAGGTACATTGGTCATGTTGTCTAAACTGCTTCTATGAGTTTGGTCACTCTCTTTGAACTAAGATATACATTAAACAACCAACATGTAAAAGTTTCAGCTTATGTTGATGAGTAATTAATGAGAAAATAGTAAAAATGGGCAATTCCATGGTTACTCATGTTACATTTTTAAGATATTGGGCCCACTCTTAATGCCATAATTTCCTTATTAAATATATTTCGCATATCAGTTTTTTTCACAAATCTCAAAATTCAGATTCATTCTAATGTGGAATTTAGGAAAGAGTACTCGTTCCCTGCATTCAAACTAGAGATAATTTCACTTTTCTCAGGGGGAAATTCCATGGTTACCTTTTTGAGGTTTTGGGGTCATTATTAATGCCATTATATATATTTCACTCATCATTTTTTTTTCATAGTAGTGACATTATTTATTTATTTAAAACCATCTTTAACGAGGGTAACCCATCCAGCACAGCTGATCATTTGGGGCCCTCATATTATATAAAAAATATATCAATATTATACACAAATTATTACAGGAGGTACAGATGAATTAATAATAATGATAAAACAGTCTTAACGGACAATTACATACGAAATAAAACGTAAAGGACTAAATTGCACAAATAGACCCCCCTCCCAGTCTACCATACTGATTAAAGATACGACTAAAAGGGAAGATTAAAAATGGAGCAATAAACTAACAAAAAAAAACAAAAAAATGAACACAACAAAATTTAGAAATACGAGCACCCCCCATCCTCCCCCAATAAAAACCATCAAAGCAAATTAATTATCAATTATACCCAGACCTTACTCAGTACAAAATAATAACTTCAGAAATTTGTTATGTGTATGCTATATAAGAGAAAACACAACATTTTGTACATGTTCAAAAAATGTAATGTGAGTAACCAACATTTTTCTGTTTTTTTTTAATGAAGAATTTCAGAATTTTTTTGGTGCTGAATACAGTCTGGGTATAATGCAACTTATGCGAAGAAAAAAACTGATGAGTGATATATATAAGGAAATTATGTCATTAAGAGTGGGCCCAGTACCTTAGAAAATGTAACGTGAGTAACCGTGAAACTGCCTTAACCTTCCTACTACTACAAGGGTCAAAATCAGTCCAAATTTTGATATACATGTACTTGCCAATGTGTATCTAGTGCACTTAAAAAGTCAAACACTGTAAAGCCTTACGTGTAGCATGGAGGAAGAAAAGTACATTTACAGGTCAAAATGAGTCAACAGTTTTTGACTGGTAAAAGCGTTGTCTGGTATTGTTGAGGGTAGTCAAAATGCACATTTGGGTCAACAGTCAAACAGGCAGTTGACTGGTTTTGACCTCTATAGCAACTTCCCACTAAAGTGCAACAGTAATAGGAGGGTTGGGAAGATTGATACATCATCAGCTTTTCAGGGAGAAAGTTTTTAGATTACCAAGCAGATAGTGGCTTTCAAAAAATAAATAAATAAATAAAAACAAAAAACAGAAACTAAGCAACAACACTGAATGTCAACCAGTCACACTGTAGCGTGGGTGGTGGAGCCTAATTAGTTGGCTTCTAGTCATCAGTTTTATAGGAAAAATCCATCAAAAAGTGGTAAAAAAACGTCATGGGAGGCAATGACTCAAAGTCATGTGTGGCAGATAAAGAGTTGGTTGACCTTATATTGAAAATAATATGCATGTGACAGAATACAATGGTATTATTGTGTCTGTCTAGACGACAGCTCTCAAATACTTAGAAGGCTGCTCGTGTGAAGGTGACAGACAAGATAATATTCATAAAAACCTTTCATCGTGATCATCTCTGGGTAGACTTCTCTGTAGGGACTTACAATGACTTGTCAGATTTGAATCGCAGGATAAAAAATTGTTCAATATACATGCTACTAATGATATTTTGGACAGTTTGAAAGCCTGATGGGAGGTCTCAAGTACTTTCCCTGAAGACTAGAGGGACAGAATTGGCTTTGATATTAAGAGAAGGCTTTATTTACTCTTAATTCATAAATGGTTTAGAATTCCGCTCTTGATAAAAAAAATAATAAATAAAAAAAATTAAAAAAAATCCGTGAAAAGATTTGCTCGTCCGTTTCTTGCGTTATGTATGCTGTAGGGGTTCGATTAACAGAGTCGGGCAGATCCAGATGGCTTAAGAAAAAGAATATACACCTTTGATAATTACCTGAATACAACATTGATGAATTATAAACTAAAAACGTACTCGGTGATGTGAAGTTGGTGATGGTACCAAACACCCTAAGAGCTTTATTCCATCTGACATGCTGTATTTGTTGTTTCTTAGAAAACGTGATGTAGGCCTATATTTGAATTCATTAGAATTCATGTCAAACAATCTGATGACATTTTGGCGGTATGGATTACAGTATGACAGTGTGGATTACAAAGATTTTACCAATAGTGTACAATTCCTCTAAAAGTAACGATATAAGAAAAGCGTGAAGTAAAAAACAAGGCACATACAGTCCCTATACTAAATTAAATTAGTCAGGTTCTTAAAAAAACCACAAACAAGCAGATTCAGCATTAGTGGATTGGGGAGGGGAGGGGGACCTGTTCCCTTGTTATTGTCTAGCATGTAAATTTACCATATTTTTTGTATGTGTCCCCCTACCCCCTTTTTGGGGGGTGTTCCCCTTTTTACCTATGTTCCCCAACCAGTAGCGGAACAAGTTACCGCCGGGCCGGGGGGCAGAGCGCACGGTCGGGCCCTCCCCCTCCCCCCAGGCATCATTCCGTAACCACACGTGATTTCCGAGATACCCGTCATGATTACACTTCATGTTTTCAGGGGAGCTCAAAATAAAGAAAGGGCCCGGTTGATTTGTGTAAGTTCCAGCTCGGGCCCGGTCCCCCAACCACCCCCACCCCCCTCCACCAGAATGTTAAAAAAATAAAAATAAAAATAAATTCTTTGGGGAGGGGTCCGGGCCCCCCCTCCGGGCCGGGGGACGGCGAACCCCCAGTCCCCCCTGACGGTCCGCCACTGTCCCCAACCCCCTTTTTTTCTAGACCCTGGATGTGCATGAGTTTTGCCAACATTTCCGATTACAATTTCCCAAAGGAAACCAACAAAAATTATTATTAAATTCACAAGAAGCGAGAACATTTAGTTGGCAAATTCTAACTCGGCTAAAAACGATAAGGAAAAAAACTGGTGGGAGTGAAGAAGCAAGAGACAACCTTAAATTGTTTAAGTCATCTCTAATTATCAGGATGACATTTCCGCCCAGTTCAAATGAAGTATTGAATACAAATCCGTTTTCTCCGCGCTGTCATTAAATTTGAAGAACGGCTACGTGCAGACGTTATGTCATGTCATAGTCTGGTGATCACAGACAGTCATCGAGAGTGAAAAGAAATAACACCCCGAGCTCGCTGCACGCATCACGTTTTCAGCGTAAATACTTCCACTTTCGGATTAAAATTGCTGACTTGTTTTCTCTGAAATATATCTCTACCTGGCAACGCCGGCTGCCTGACCGACCGACGACCGCACGCAACGTACACGGTATGGTAACTCACTCATACGAGACAAGCAGACAACCACTGTGCAGGTGTGCACTACTACTATGCCGAGGAGAAGCTGGAGGACTGGACAGGAACGAAAGCGTAAGTAGACCGTATTAACCAACCCAAAAAAAAAAAGTATTAAATATTTGCCTCTGGGATTTTTGTTTATAGTAATGAGATCAAATATATAGTAAAATGAGTGGTTGAAAAGGAACTGAAGACGGCATAAAGTTTTGAGTTTTTGTTGGTGGGGAAAGCCTCTTATCTTGTACGTTGCACAAGTTCTGTGTCGGTAGTTGTTGGATGAAGTGAAGAAACATAGCTGGAGTCGGGTTTGTAAAGTTAACTTGATGGTGTATTTTGCCGGTTTCAGAACTGCTGAGAGAATTCATGTTTAAGGGAAGGCACAATATGGTAAGAATTCCCAAGCAGACGTATTTGGCATGAAGTTTTTTTCTTTTAATTTAAAAAATGTTTCGAAAATTTCATGAAAGTGTGCCAAATGTATCTGCCTGGGCAAGGTTACCTAATCACTAAGTTTTAGGTTGTAATAATTACTAATTAGCAGATCAAAAGTAAAAAAAAAAATAAAATAAAAATTTAAAAAAAATCACTCCATTTTTGTACATGTGGTGCTAGGGCCAAGGATTTGGAGGGAGCCCAGTGTATTGGCCCTAGAATGGGGCTACGTAATTATTTACCAGTGGGTAGGAGGATTTGAAGGATTTGAATATTATATTAATTGTATTTGTTTCGATTGACAGGCGAATGCACCTATCATATGTAGGGCTGTGCCGGGTATCCGGGTACCCGGATACCCGACCGAAATGGTCATTACCCGGTTTCATTTTTGGGTTCCAATTACCCGTAAACGACTTTTTAAAAATCAGACTTAACATTTGAGCGGTGCGAACAAAAATCTGTGACTCTTGAACAATACATGTAATGTTTACACTTTTACAGACAAAAATATCTTTAAATTCAAGAGATTGCACTCCAATAAAGAAAAAATCGATTTAAGTATGGTATCCTCTGTATTGTAAAAGTCAATTTGTTACCATTTACAGTACATGTATTTGTACACCACCGGAGACATGTTTTCAACAAAAATGAAAATGGGTATCCGGGTATCCGAAGTTTCCTGATTTCGGGTATCCGGTTCCAAAAATATCCGAAAACGCACAGCCCTAATCATATGTTGTCCCTGCCCAACATAACCCCAGTGCCATAGGGTGCACTCAAGAATTTAAAAATCCTAGAATGGAAAACAACAAATGGAAATATTTTACTTTACTTAATTGTACATTTTCTCTAAAACCATCTAGACCAGGGAAAGAACGTCGTATCCGACCGCCACTTTTTAAGGTTTTTTTTTGAATTTTTTGCAACCACTAACCAGTTAAAAAATGATTCCCATCGATTTTTGGGGGTACAGAAAGCGAAAACTATCTTTAAAATCCAATTTTATGATGGTTTTCGTACTTTATTTCCCTTCTAAAAAAATCCTCCCCTTCAGAAAATAGAAGGATCATATTATAGTTGCCACTGCACATGTACAATGACCGTGTTGGTCACTAATGGGGGAGTTGACAAGATCAGACTGACATGACTGAGGAAGTCATCATATACCAAAAATGCCTGATTTTTCATTAGAAATAAATATCCTGGAATAATTTGAAGTATATGTCCATCATCATCCATATGTTCTCCACCCTACTAGGTAGGTAAAATTAAATTTTTGGTTATATTGAGTGAGTGAGAAAAAGTGGCGGTTGGATACGACATTCTACCCAAAAATCCTAGAATGGAAAACAACAAATTGTGATAAAAGGCCATCCTATATGCTATTGACATTCTTGATTCATAAATGATCACATATTTACCTTAAAACGTACTCGGTGTAAAGTTGATGATGGTATATCACACATCCCTAATTGAAATATTTCACACTGAGGTAGTTTCATTTGAGTATGATTAAAGGGGCAGTATCATGATCAGAGCAGACTTTCAACAGGACATTGAATCGATGACCTAGTTTAAGATGAACACAGTGACTGAAAATTACTGGCTCATTTATGCAGCAGCAACGGTAATATGACCTTATCATGTGGGGTGTTATTTTCAGCCACTGAGTTAATCTAAAACTAGCACTCTGATTCCATGTCCTGTTGATCGTGACGATACTGCCCCTTTAATTTTTGTCTTCAAGAGACGTAAACAACAACAGATCTAGATTTTTTTTTGATCTGAGATATTAAGCTGAATTTTTCACAGGTTTCTTTTTTTATACATATGACATAAAACACAATAAAGGGGGCCACTTTCCTACCGTCACGTTAGCAGTTTTTCTAATGGTTTTAATTTTTTTTAAATATCTGAAACCACCAAAAAAGAATTTCAACATTTGAATAGACATGCATGCTTATCCTAAAGATAATTTGAGTTGATTATTACTGTTATTTTTTTAATTACCCTAAAATTTCCATCAACAAATGGAGGGAAAATTGAGGTAACTTTTTCCGTCAAATTTTTATGGAAATTTGAGGGTAAAAAACATAAATTTAAAAAATAAAATAAATCAACTCAAATTAGTTCTAGTATAAGCCTGCATGTCCATTCACATATTGAAACACTTTTTGGTCGGTTTCAGGTACTTAAAAATAAATAACAACCATTGGAAAAACTGCTAACATGACGGATGCAAAGTGGCCCCCTTTATTGTGTTTTTGTCTTTATTCTTATAAAGTACAAGCTAACTTACCCGATCATGGTTGGGTTTTTGATAGCATGTAAACATAATGAAGTAGGTTATGATTACAACATAATATGTGAAATAAAATATGAAGGGTTGATATGAGGTTTGTGGTAATGATGTGAGCACTTTTGGGAAAAATATGTTTCGGGAGGTGGCATTCTCTGTGTAGAAACATAATTTATAGGGAGTTTTGGATCCGAGCCTTGAGCATGCACAAATAAAATTGTCCATGGGAGAAGTCGGGTTTTGAAAAGATAAAGTCCTGCTAATTCAAGGGTAACGGTTTTGTCATTGCTGGGCCTTGTTGATGGACATTGCAAAGAATTGGTGATGTCTGAATGGAAATGTCATGGTAAATTCACGAAATTTGTCAACTGAAGGCCACCACAGGCATTTTACCAAACAATGAAACATGTGCTGGACTGACTTTAAAAAAAACCACAAGAATCACAACACAGGTTTGCATTACAACTGCCAGGATCTTTCATAATTAAAACCCTCCTACTACTACAAGGGTCAAAATCAGTTAAAATGTTGATATACTTGCCAAGGTATATCTAGTGCACTGAAAAGTCAAACACTGTCAAACCTTACGTGTAGTAAGTACATTTGCAGGTCAAAATGAGTCAACCGTTTTTGACTGGTAAAAGCATCGTCTGGTATTGTTCAGGGTGGTCAAAATGACAGTAAAAACCAGTGAAAAATGCCCATGTGTGCACATTTGGGTGAACAGTCAAAACAGGCAGTTGACTGGTTTTGACCTCTATAGCAACTTCCCACTAAAGTGCACTAACAGTAGGAGGGTTAATTAATACACAGTTTATTATGATGCCCAGTCAAGCCTTGCCTGTCTGCCATCTGGACATAAAACCCATAAATCATCTTGTTTAAACCATTATTATAATTATTTATTCTAACGAGTATTTATATCCCTTGATTGAATTGTGAATTTAAGTAGGATTTTGAAGCTTTGCATGGTGGAAGTACAGTATCAGTAAGGTTTATGGTTGCACCATGTAAATAATCTCTGAGGCGAAAAAATAAATTATCCGGTTTCTGGTCATCGGTCGGCTTCAAAATCGCTACGGTAACACACTTTTTTTTCCCAACAGGGAAATACATGATACAGGTATATGCGGCAATGAAATTTCCTTTGTAATTATATATATACAAAGTACGGTGGCTAAGAGAGGCCTCACAAATCAGACAGACATTCATACCCCCATGTAAAAAAGTCGTTTAAAACACAGCACGGCAGAATTCCAATTGATCCAGCAATTTTGGCTTCAATTGGACATCGTTTCATAGCAACAACAAAAAATAAATAAAAATGCTGATGCAAAATATAAAATACCGTCTGAGGCGACGCGTGTGGAGACCAGAAACCGGAGATTTTGTTTTTTGTTTTTTTGCCTTAAGAGTTGTAATATTTGTTGGTCATTTTGGTGTTGAGAAACGTATCAGAACCAACAATTATTAACTTCAATTATTAACTTCAAAGAGACAGTTTACATGGATGAACCACAAAGCTCATCTGTGTTATTATATTAAAACCCTAACCCCCTAGGCACTCTGGCTAGGAACCTTCCTGAATCCTCCAAAATCCTCCAGTGCACTTTTGGAAACATGCCCTTATCTTCAAAATACACCATGCATTTTCGTTGATCTTTCATATTCAGCACTGATGGCCTGTACTTCTTGCCAGGTAGTAATTTTTGCCGAATTTTTCAAAAAAGTGCCCCTTGGAGGATTTTGATAGATTTGGGGTGGTAAGGCATCCCTAATTCCGAGCTTCTGCCTTTTGGGGGGCCATACTTCTATACTAGGGTTGGGATAATTTACATGTGTACACGAAAATAAATTAACTAAATGTTTTCAAATTCATGAAAAGTGTAAATGAATCTTACATTTTAAAAAGGGAAACGATATTTGGCCGGTATTAGTATGGGCCCGGTATTAGTATATGGGCCCGGTATTAGTATATGGGCCCACTATTAGTATATGGGCCCGGTATTAGTATATGGGCCCGGTATTAGTATATGGGCTCGGTATTAGTATATGAGCCCGGTATTATTATATGAGCCTGGTATTATTATATTTCAATTACCAGGAAGTTCATCTGATACACTTGTTAAAATTAATACATCTGTATTTTTTTTCCTAAGCCCATATTGCCATATTTTGGATTATTTTCCGTACTACATGTAAATACGGACAATCCATCTGCATCATACCATTTAATGGTGATAACAATAATCGTTTACACGTGTACACAGTCTGTGTCAAAACGTGTACACGTTTTGCAAATTATTGTATTATGTGTATGGAAATAAATGTTGATGACTTGATGATGAATTTAAAAATATAGAAATAAAACAAAAGAAACAAGCATTTGAACAAATAAACAAACAAACCCTCTACATGGAGAAACTGTTGGCATTTCATTTTACACAAACTATTGGCCATTTTGTTGTCTGCTTGAGTTTTGTACATAGCAGGCATGTACAGATACTGAAGGCAGATCTTTCCACGGAATCCCCAGATCAGTCTAGTGTGGGAGGCGGGGAGGAGACACAGTCAGCTGGCACATAACTCTTGATGTTAAAGGGAATGGTAACACTATCAGTAATATTACTCTCTTCGAATCAGTATATTCCTTAAACCACCAACCTGTGAACAATTCTGCTTATTAAGATGTGTCATTCAGAAGAAAATAGTGAATGGTACATCCATATTTAGTGTCTTCATCCTAATGTGGAATTTACAATGTAGGAAAGAGAAATCTCTTTCCTAAATTATTTTACTTTTCTTAAGGGCAAACAAACAAGTCTCCAGTTTCTGGTCATAGGTCAACTTCAAAATCAGGTTTTTTAGTTTGTATGTATTTTTTGGGGAATTTTTTTATATATATATATATATTTTTTTTACCAACCAGTGAAATATGTCATACATACGCTGTTATTGGAACCAGACCAAATTTCCCATACACAAAGTATGGTGGCTAAGAGAGGCCGCACAAATCAGGCAAACGTTCATACACCTATATGAAAAAGTCATTTAAAACACGGCAGAATTCCAATCGATCCAGCAAATTTGGCTGCAATTGGACATCGTTTCATAGCAAAAAAGAAAAGAAAAAAGAAAAAAAAGGAAAAAAAAGAAAGAAAACACACATGGAGACCAGAAACTGGAGACTTTTTTGTTTTGGCCTAAAAGTGACAGCAGACAAAAAAAAATTTCTAGGGAAGATTGATAGAATCATCAGCTTTATACTAAGTGAGTTTCATATCACAATGCAACCATTTGGTTATATTTGATAACTGATCCTGTAAACTCTGTTAATGTGATGAATTTATTATTGTAATATTAAATCTTCAACTTTATTTGTGATCTCTATTTCAGGGGCGTGATTTGACAAAAGTAAAAACAAATCCTGAAAAATGGGGTAGCGGGCCTGGGTCTCCCTTTGGTCTAGAGGATAAAGCCCCCTGAACCTCCTTGCTATTTAATTTTGGAGGATTTACAGACTCTCCACATCCCTATAAACAAGACACTAGAGGTTTGGACACAATACAGGCTACTTCTTTCTTTCCTTCCTTGGTGGCTACTTCTCTTCTTTCAAGAACATTTTTAGGCAAAGGGAGATTTGTACAAAAAAAAAATCCTGAAATCAGGAAAAATCCTGAGAAATCAAAGGCCTGCTAAGCTTCTGCTTTTATGAGCAATGCGGCCTCTGTACTGTGTTTTCCTTATTACTGTATATGCTACCTGTATGGAAATAAATGTTGATAAACTGAATACTTCACCTTTAAATTGCATGAAAACTGGGGACCGTCTAACTAGGTCTGTACGCACCTATCAATTGTCCCTCCTCCCCCGGAGGTGGTCCAGAGCCGCAGAGAATTGGTACATTTATTAAATTGTCCAACTCCACATACCTTAGGGCACAACGAAAGTTACAACCCCTTGGTGGGGGATCGATAAAGAAAAAAAGATTGTCAAAAAATTCTGCACATATTGTATTGTCCTGCCTTTAGGGTGTGAGAAATATAAAGATAAGCTATAGAATTTGGAATAGCTGAATGTGAAACTTACTTACCCATAGTATAAAACTGATGATACTATCAATCAGACTTGAACTGTCTGAGGTGGGCCAGGTGATCACACTACTTGAGGGGCATGACAATCAGAGAGCGGTCAGTGAAATTGGAAATTTGTTCTTCATTCCACCACCACTGGACAACAAACCTGTGCCACTGCACATTATCTTTACAATAAGGAAACATTTGGTGAACTTACCTCACCCCCCCCCCCCCCAATTTATGACCACCTGGAGGCAGAGGTGTAGCCCCCCAGGTGCCCCCCCAAGTGCCCCCCCCAAGTGCCCCCCCACGAAAAATCCCGATAGTGCCCCAAAACAGAAAAGAAAAGGAAAAGGGAAAAACCCATACCCCCTGGGCCCCCACTGAAAAGCAATTCCCCCTGTGCCCCCCCACCTCCCCCCTGTGCCCCCCACCTCCCCCCTGTGGCCCCACCTCCCCCTCCCAATCTCCATTCCCCCATTCCCCCATTCCCGTCCCCCCCCCCCCACTTAAAAAGTCCTGGATATGCCGCTGCCTGGAGGGTTCAACTCCAGCTTGAGTCACTGGTGATTTTACTTCTGCAGATTCTCGGAGTCACAGTCTAATTGGCTAGTTCACATTAAAAGGAACGCACGAATACAACAATTACTGAATTATTATCCAAAAGCTTTATACTGGATATGAAGTTGGTAACCATCCTGTAAAATGGCTGAAACACAGTCAAATATACACCTGCTACATGTACTTTAACTGAACTTTAGTGGCAATAGTGGTCCAAATCAGTCAACTGACTGTTTTGACATGTTTGGACTGGTTTTTACTGTCATTTTTACCACCCTGAATAATACCAGATGACACTTTTTACCAGTCAAAAATGGGCAACTCATTTTGACCTGTAAATGTACTTACTACACGTAAGGTTTGACAGTGTTTGACTTTTAAGTGCACTAGATATACCTTGGCAAGTATATCAACATTTTGACTGGTTTTGACCCTTGTAGTAGTAGGAGGGTAAATGTACTTACTGCACACAAGGTTTGACAGTGTTTGACTTTTAAGTGCACTCGATATACCTTGGCAAGTATATCAACATTTTGACTGATTTTTACAGATGGCAACTTTTATGCTTGAAATGTTTATCTGTAAAAATGGTGAATGCTTTTCCATACTTTTCTCACATCTTGATTCAAAGAAAGTAAGCATACCCATAGAAGTGACAGCTTTGCCGATTATTATCAATGTTGTACCTTCCCTTTAATATGGAAAAAAAAAAATTTATTGTGCAAGTTCATGTTCACCGATGCAAAACTCTTATAAGTCAGTTTTTATGTAATAGGAAAAAATAAAATTATATGGACAATTGAAACTGAAATTGAAAACTACAAAAAAGTAATTTATTATTCAATCGTAAAAGTCATTAATCAGACGGTAGACATTTGAAACTGAAATTTTAAATTATAAAAAGTGTAATGTCTAGACTAGCAGGCACCAGAACAACTCTAAAACGTTGGCTTAGAATTAGTTTTAAAGACAAGCTGCAACAAACCTGCCTGTATGGTATACGCTTATTTTCTTTGAATCAAGATATACATCATATTCATAAATGCCCAAGACAGTTGACTGGACAAAATGTAGTCACGTGATGGGGGTGTATTAACGGATGGTAAAGACATGGCTTATCAAAGCTGTTTTGTGTGACACGCAATGCGGATTTGAACCAACCAGAGCGACGAAGATTGGCATCACGTGCCCGACTCGTGTACTTTGGAAGTGTTTCGTGCATCCCCCAAAACCTGAATTTGCCCGTTCCTATTTGGCTTTATAAAATAAAAATAAAATTTTTTGTACCTTTTGAAAATGAAATCGATACGGGCATTTATGAATGGGAGTAACAGTTTGATGCTTGGTCTTTACCGCAGGTCACAGGCGATAAGGACCTTGCCTTCAGCTTGGTTCTCATTGCCTGTGGCTCGGTCCTTATCGCCCATGACCATGCCCAAAACTGCCCGTGACCACGCCCAAAACCGGTCATTAACCTGCAGTAAAGACTGCACGACACACTGTTATTCCCTTATTAACGAACCTGTGGATGTTTCAGCTTGATACTGATTCTAAGTCATGAGATAAATATGAAAAAAGTGTGAATTTTTTTATTTTTACAGAAAACATTTCGAGAAATTTATTTGTGTTTTGCTACCTTCACCAACTTCACATCAAGCTTTCAGGAAAAGTTTTTTAGACAGACAATAGACAATTGAAACTGAAATTGAACAATACAAAAAGTCTAAGGCATTGTCAAAACTAACAGGCAACAGAACATTTCTTAATAGTTGGCTTGGTATCATAGATTTAAAATTTTCCATTTTTTGTTAAAAATTTGTTCACGTTTATTTTTGTTTACAAGGGGTTTATTGTACATGTAGTTGACCAGTTTCAAATATTAAAAATAGAATGTAAAACCTTGGTTTTAACCAGAGTATCAAATTAACAAATTATTACACTGAGCCAAAAAAGAAACTTATAAAATTTTAACAGATCACCAAATAAAATTCTGTGCATGAAAATGTACCAAATTTGGATACAATATTACTGCAATGTATTGCTTCAAATGGCAGTCAATAACCAATTGTTTGCTTCAATGACACAAGAGAAATGTGCACTGACCCAAAGGACTTGCTGTTCCACATGTCACAATCTTCATCTGCAGCCCTGTACACACATGCATGTCAATGAATGAAACAAAAGAATTTGTAAGGGGATTTGCACCCCTTACCTGCATGATTGCAAGTCTTCATGCAGGGTTGCTCTAGTCCTTCTGAGTATTGCTAATGAAACAGATATGCCAAGGCTAACATGCATGTGTGTACAGGGCTGCAGCTGAAGATTGTGACATGTGGAACAGCAAGTCCTTTGGGTCAGTGCACATTTCTCTTGTGTCATTGAAGCAAACAATTGGTTATTGACTGCCATTTGAAGCAATACATTGCAGTAATATTGTATCCAAATTTGGTACATTTTCATGCACAGAATTTTATTTGGTGATCTGTTAAAATTTTATAAGTTTCTTTTTTGGCTCAGTGTATTAAGAAATTTTGTCCGAGGTGCTTTCCTCTTAGTTGTGTATATTCCTTGATGATTAGGGTATTTAAATTAATGTCCATTACCAAATACAATATTGTATCTTTACTCTAAGAGAACTGCGTCATAACTCCATGGGACTCCTGATACATTACAATAATCAACAGGTGGAAAATCAAACGCTATGTTGAAGTTAATTTTTATTGCAAAATATACACATAAAAAAGCTTTCAAATGTAAATGGTACACACTGATTTGCATCTCAAAAGCATCTGAAACAAAAATCAACCATTAAACAAAATATATTTACAATGGTTGATAGGTAATAAAACTAAGCTTTTTTAAAAACACCCGTGTCCATTTTAAAATGTATTCCATCCATATCCATTCTTGCTTTTGAGCTTCCTAATGATCTATTTTTTGTGCGAAACTAACTTTGCAGAAAATAAGTACATTGTTATAAGTTACATACATGTAAGCTACTGCAAGCCTTTGAGAAAGGCAGAACTTTTTTAGGCAGAGCTATTTTAAAGGTATTTAACATTGACAAATATTGAATAAATTTGGGATCCATGATATAAAAACAGTGTTTTGCATACAGAACAGCATAATTTTAGTAATAGCTGAACACATCAGATATTAATTACATAAAAATAAGCTAGATAATGAATGATGGCAGTTTGATATATATAGAAACACTACAAAATACATGTATGCTTCTTTTCTCACTCATCAAATCACTATAACATAAAAAAGAAATAAACTCTTTGAATAGTACATTGCTGTTATCCTTCATGAATGGAAGTAAAATCATTT
This sequence comes from Zoroaster sp. YZ-2022, assembly GCA_029582265.1. Lineage (NCBI taxonomy): Eukaryota > Metazoa > Echinodermata > Asteroidea > Forcipulatida > Zoroasteridae > Zoroaster > Zoroaster sp. YZ-2022. The sequence continues at coordinate 14,234,639 of CM055822.1, forward strand.
TATAATAACTTAATGTGGTTGAAGATTTTTGTTTTAATACCTGATAAATCACAGCATGATAAATTAACAGATTGTTAATAATTTCACTTTAGGACTATTTTATAATACTTCAGTCAATCACTTTGAAACATGCTACTTGAAATTGAATGTACATGTACATGCTGCAATTCTGTTTCTAGAAATTTAGCAATGTACTGATTGAAAAAATAAATTCATGGGAAATGTGAACAAAATAAAGAACAAATTGGTAAAACGTAAAAAAATAATAAGATTGAACAATTTGAATTTTGATTTTTAAACAGTTCTAATACGGTATCAAAAAATTAGGTAATGCTTTTTGTACTCCACTGAATTAATTAGTACAATATATACTACTCAAAACAATTTAGGGAACACCGGATTTTTAACATCAAACAGGTTTGAAATGTTCCATGAACCGGGATTTTCATTTGCAACCCCCTATCTCTTTCAGTAGTCATGTCATGAAATGTGTAATCACTACATGTACATGCATCCTTTATCATCTGTTTCATTGTGCAGTTGTTTCTCATCAATTATGTGAAACATTGTGTTTATCTGAAATAAATGATCTTGCTTTAACTGAGATTATTTCGGTGTTCCCTAAATTGTTTTGAGTAGTATATGTTCAGAATACAAGGTAAAGTAGGGTTCGAATTTGCCAGTGGTCCGTTGGCCAAATACCAGTTAAAACGGCAGAGGACTAGTCAAAAACCCCTCCTAGTCCGGCGGGCTAGTCAAAATTACAAAAATTAAAATGAACTGAATCCTAGTTCATTCTATTTTCACATTTCATTCCACTGAGGCATATTTTCATCATTTTCAAATATGCTAGCATCATGTGGACCACCCCTGTGGAACCTTTTATTAAAAAAGTACTTTAAAAAAAACACTGAAAATGTATTTCCAAATCACCCTGTCAGAGTTTCAGCTCAATGCGGATTCTAAGAAAAACTTGAAAAATCATTCACAATTTATAAACTTAGCATCCGCCCATTGTTTGAAAGTGCATAATAATAGTTTGTGCCTTCTCTTATAAAGGCACGGACCGAAAAAAAAATTTTTTAGAGGGAAGATACAACATTGGTGATTTCCAGATTATATAATTAACCCTAACCCCCCTACAGGCATCTCACAAGACTCACAGACACCATGCTGAATGTAATAACAGGAAAGTGTACAGCCTGCTCAATGAAACAAGATCCACCAGCTAGGAACAATGTTTTTTTTGGTTATTTTATTGCATTGAGCTGTGGTTAGGGTTAACATATTCTAGAAACTTACTTGGTGTAAAGTTAGTCCACGTACCTATCATCCTAAGAGATTATTTCACCTGATGCGCTTTCCATATGGCAACTGTTTGACGTGTTTGTAAATCATTAAAAAAAAAAAAAGGTAATAGTTTTCGCCATTTTCTCAGTAACATGAGCACCTATATTGTTGAAACTTTCTGAGGTTAATTTTTTGAATACACTGTATATAATATCAATGCTGTATGTTTTAACTTAAAGGTGATTGTATTCTGTACCAACTTCACATCAAGTTAGCTTTTCAGATGATAATTCTGTAATTCTGTTATCAGGTAATGAACAATACAGTGCAATCCCTTTAAATGTTTTCCTGTAAGGAAACTAAATGTATTAAGAGGTTGAAATATAAGGTTCCAGAATGCTACATGCAAAAAAAAAAAAAATAAAAAAAAAAAAAAAAAAAAAAAAAAAAAAGGCTATTCTACTGATTGACTGTACACACTGATGGAACAGTTGAATTAGAGATAGAAAGTGATCTAGATGCTACATTACTTAGAATATCATATCCTTTGATGGATGTGCTACCATTGTGCCAAGCTTTGTGGCATTAAATCTTCATTATGGGACATTTCACATCAAGTGTAGATTACAAATTGGACAGAATATTAGGGAAAGCTCATTTTCGTTTTGTAACTTTATGCCATGTAACTAAATGTAATGTAATGAAGGTTGAATACATGCTAGACGTCTGTAATTCAATGCAAAGCATTAAGCTCTTTGATACATTAGTATAACTCTTTTTGTATGTGGGGGTCACCTGCCATGAACATTACAAGCAACATTTTGCGGAAAGTACTTTGACAATTCGGATTTAACAACTTGGCTCCGGGATACAGTTGGAATGAACACTATAATGCTTCCTTTGAAATATCTTAAGCCATTTAATTGAAATGTCTATTACATCACCTCCGGATCAAAACAGGTGGAAGCGTAACCATGACGGTCACATTCATGTAGGTGTATGTATGCATGTCTCTTGTGTGCAGTTATGCATGGCAAACACGCTTGATTGGGTGTTGCTTATTGAGCAGAGCAGGAAATTACAGTTAAACAGAAATGCAGCCCACTTGTCCTCTGAGTTTAACGTTATGTACAAGTTATGGTCTTCCCAATTAAGATTTGAACAGATCAGGATGTCTGTGTCACAGAATCAAGATTTTGTTTTGATCCGGCAACCGGGGAAGGGGGTTGGGAAGGGGAGAATGTGCACCTCATTTAACCCTCCTACTCTAGCTGCACTTTAGTGGGAAGTTGCTATAGAGGTCAAAATCAGTCAACTGCCTGTTTTGACTGTTGACCTAAATGTGCAGACAGGGGCATTTTTTACTGGTTTTTACTGTCATTTTGACCACCTTGAACAATACCAGACGATGCTTTTACCAGTCAAAAACGGTAAATTCATTTTGACCTGTAAATGTACTTACTACACGTAAGGTTTGACAGTGTTGGACTTTTAAGTGCACTAGATATACCTTGGCAAGTATATCAACATTTTGACTGATTTTTACCCTTGTAGTAGTAAGAGGGTTAATATTGTTAGTAATATCGGGAGTCTTATATAGCGTGAAATCGATGACAGTGTGATACTCTAAATGCTTTATATTATTCCTCCTGGTCATTGGGCCAATATCAATCCTTAAACTTTCTCAACTTCCTGGGAGTATACATGGATCCGCCTCTAGTTTGGGTTAGTCATCCTGTTGATATCAAACCACACCACATGGTCACATCTGAAACTACAGACGTGGCATATATATGCACCTCCGTCTCTCTTCTTGAGAACAAAAAAATAGTTCCTACACAAGCACCAGACAATAATGCCAATAAGGACTTCTCTATCAATCCATCGGTCACCTCTAAGCTGTCTCAGCGACGCACTCAACTGGTGGCTAGAGGCTACTCGATCCCTTCCGCTGGCCAATTCAACTGCTTAACAAGTCCACCTTTGGGCCGGGCATACGACCCGTATATTTCTAGTTTGTGTTGGTTGTAGGCTGACCGCCAGCCGACTTGAGAGCTGGATGTTAAGGGGTAAGGCTTGGGGGAAGGCAGGACCTTGATGTATCTTGAGATAGGAGTGATGGGCGGTAACGTCAAGGGTGGTGGCAACTCAATCTTCTTAATTTCTCGCTTCTGGAAATCATCCTTTACTAACTGAAAAACAGAAACAAAAACATGACTTAATGATGCAAAAATTGTGTAAATATCTTATGTGGTTCATGAGATAATGATTTTTTTGAAATATTACAATTGGATTTTAGTGTATTTCGATATCTAATGACGTCACAACTTTATTACAATTACATGTTATGGTCTAAGTATGTGTCAATTTTGAAGGCTCTGTGAACTTTGGAACTATGTTTTTTTATTTTTGACAAGTCTCATCGAGAAGAATAAGAAGGAAAAAAAAAGAAAAAAAAAGAAAAAAAACCGAACAATTTCAAAGAGGTGTTCAGGCGACAGTACGAACACCTAATAATGTTTGTTTATAATTTAAGGTGTGGTGAACTTTTAAGTCAGTACAAACTCTATGCACTTATGGTAAAATATCTGTAAATGCATCCATACTGACAAGAGAAAAACCAACTTATTTTATTGTTGCATGAAATTGTATTCATTCCAACATGGAATTTCTGCCTTTCTCGGACAGAAATTCATTTTGGAAATTTTTCTAATTTGACTATCAAAAAAAAACCAAGACAGAAATATTTCAAGGGATGTTTTTATGATAAACTGTGATCTTTTATGTTATTTTGAGCCTACCATTCGTGTATCATAGGGGCATTAAGGGAATTTCCTATATTTAAAATGATTGAAAAATAAGATGTACAATGTATTCATAAAATACTGTGCATCTAAACACCTCAAAAAAAGAAAGTCCCCAACTGTATGTTTTAAAAATATTTTTTAAATTTTAGAGACTTATGAGCATAAACATGATATGACGATTTAGCCTGATCATCGACACACATGTTGCAAGCAAGATTTGTGCGGATAACGTTGCGCATCAGTGCACACAACTCGGTTGATTGTGTGGGGGTACCTGTTCATTTCTCACAACTTTGCATTGTGGCTCAAAATAACGCCCCTGAACTCAAGCAAAATGGGTTATCCCTTTTGTCATCAGCTTTATTTGTCTGTTACATAATGTCTTGGAGCACTTTTAAACTAAAGACCTCATTATTGGAATGTTCATTTGCATGGGAAGGTATTGCCCAGGTCCGCATCCGTCGCCTCATAAACAGTATGCACCGAAGGTGTCGGGCAGCAATCGACAATCGTGGCGGTTATACCCCTTACTGAACAAACCCAACATGCTGCTTATGTCTTAAGTATTGGTCAATAAAGCTGATGACAAAAGGGATAACCCATTTTGCTTGAGTTCAGGGGCGTTATTTTGAGCCACAATGCAAAGTTGTGAGAAATGAACAGGTACCCCCACACAATCAACCGAGTTGTGTGCACTGATGCGCAACGTTATCCGCACAAATCTTGCTTGCAACATGTGTGTCGATGATCAGGCTAAATCGTCATATCATGTTTATGCTCATAAGTCTCTAAAATTTAAAAATATTTTTAAAACATACAGGTGGGGACTTTCTTTTTGTGAGGTGTTTATTTGTTGGAATTGAGTGTTGGGGATGTGATTCGAGTGTCGGCAAAGAAAATCAAACTAATCCACAGCTAACTCTAGTGGGACTTCATCCCACACCCTTCCTGCTAACAAGCACTAAGTTGGCATCTTTTCTCATTGAACTGAACACTTTCAGATGCTGGTTGTTGAATGATTCAACAACAACAAAAAAACAAAAAAACAAAAAAATACTCGTACAAGTAGTTTTGCCGACATTACCAATGTGCTTTTCCTTTAATTGCATTAACAGCTGACGTACATGTAAGTGAATGCGCTCAAATGATCCTTGCTTCATTTCAAGACAACATCTGTCTTTCTGATCAATAACATTGTTTTTTTTAATAAAGCTGAATTGTTAATAAAAATACAGATTGTATCATCCTACATTTTTGACATTCTTGACCCAAAAAAAATTATGTTCTTTTTCTTTAATATTTGTTTTATGGAATTTAACAGTTTAACTTTTAGTAAAATGTCATTTTATTTCATAAAAACCAAATTATGAAAGTATCAGGTCATTTAATTGTGAAAATGTATTTAAATTGTTCATATTGATTCCAGTTTGGAATTTGTGTTTAGGAATGACAGCCAACTAACAGGACTGTGATTTCTCAGGATTTTTCCTGATTTCAGGATTTTGTACAAATCTCCCTTTGCCTCAAAATTTTCATGAAAGAAGAGAAGTAGGCCGCCAGTATTGTGTCCAAACCTCCACATGTAGTTTGTTGTTTGTGGAGATTTGGAGAGTCTGTAAATTCTCTAAAATTAAACATCCAGGAGGTTCACACTCCTGAACGATGTAACAAAAAAATCTTTGATGTAAAATTGTGATCATATATATGCATTTTGAGATTACCAATAGTGTATCTCTATAATCTCTATCACTGTATAAATTATGTTGTACTACATGTATATGTTCCAAAATTATAATGAAATTGTGGAGTTTGAGGTTAGCAATTTCCCTGCCTTTTCACTAATATGGCCTGGGTTCAAATCCTGTTGGTCTCCTCCATCATAACTGGCAGTGGTGGGTTCGCATGTTTAGAAACATGTCGAGTGCTTGGAGCACAAATATGTTTTATTAAGCGTATTTTTTTTGTTAGTTTTGAGAAAACTGCGATTCAAGGTTTGGACCATTGTCAAAAATCAGGTTTTTGTTCATGTGCGAATGGAAATCGGTACTTTTTACCATCAATGCATGTGATTGGCGTGTATCTGTTGTGTGCATCATCTGGAGAGTATAATATTACATAATATTATGCTACAACACCAAAATTGCCAAAATTGCCCTTAAAGGGACACTATCAACAACTTTCAACAGGGCATGGAATCAGTGTCCTAGTTTAAGATGAACATAGTTAATTAAAGTTACTGGCTCATTTATGCAGCAGCAACAGTAATATGACCTTATCATGTGGGGTATTTTTTCAGTCACTAAGTTAATCTAAAACTAGCACTCCGATTCCATGCCCATGCACTCCTAGAACTCGACGTCTTGATTTCATGGGCTGTTTCAGAGAGCATACAGGGACTAATGGCTCAACTTTGAACTTGTTAGTGAATGTTGAATTGTTATTTTAATTTTGAAAAAGAGAACTGGCCATCCTTGGATTCACCAATGTTTTACTGTGACTGATCACTTGATAATAACATTGACTTTTTACCAACCTAGTATTTACGGTCGCCTTGAAAATGTTATCTTTTGTAAGTAGAGGATTTAAACTTTTTTCCTCCCAAAAGGGCTTTCAACTTTCAGGGTAACAGAATCCTGGACAAGGGTTTGGTGGACTGGGTTAATCATAAACACATCTTCATAAAAAAAAGAAAACAGTTTTGTTGAAAACAACACTAGCTACGTGATAAGCAGGTGAATCCAGTGAAGTAGAACATTGGTTACTTTCTAGAAAGTACAACCACAACTAGACCCAGTGTTACACTGAACTTTTACGTTAGTTCCTATTTGATTCTGAACTTCACATTATTGACATTCCACCGTTGTGGCTTTAATGTGGCTCCAGTTTCATAGGGACCTTGTGTTCAGTGTTCCTAGCTGTTTATAAATGGGTTAGATTTTACTTGTTTGTTTAGCTGAGCGTGTTAACAATGTCTGATTCAAGTCTGGTCATACAATGTGATGAAGGGTTATTTCCAAAGGTTAAAGTCCATGTCTGGGGTGTATTACATTGTAGATTTATCATTGAAGATACTGGATATGAACCTACATCAGGGGCAGATCCAGAGGGGTCCTGACCCAACCCTTTTTTGCCTGTCAATTTCTTTTTGTTTAAAGCTTCCTTGGAAGGTTTTTTAACAAACATGACTAATGTTTTTTCTTCTAAAAACCATCTGGAACCCCCCCCCCCCCTTTTCAAAAATCCTGGATCTGCCCTGTACATGTACATACATTGTACATCTGAAGTCGGACATAACCCTAACCACCCCCAAATCCTGCAAAATCCTCCAAGGGGCACTTTTTTGGAAAAATTCAGCACTGTTGGAAACTGGTACTTTCACCTCTTCAAATGGGGCAAAATTACTACCTGGCAAAGAAGTACAACTGGGCTGAATATGAAAGATCAACGAAAATGCGCGGTGCATTTTGAAGATAAGGGCATGTTTCCAAAAGTGCATTGATGGATTTTGGAGGATTCAGGAAGGTTCCTAGCCAGAATACCTATAGGGGGTTAGGGTTCAGGAAGGTTCCTAGCCAGAATACCTAGGGGGTTAGCATTTTAAAGGAAATGTATGTACATGTACAACATTGGTTATGTTGGCAAAAAAGTGACAGCACTTTTTAGATCATTCTTGGGAAGATTGCAAAATACATTCATTTCATGACATTTGTTTCCATGCCAACAGTAAATGAACAATTTTAGATAACAGTGGGACTGGGTTCAACAGAGTATTAGTCAGGATGTGGAAACAGGGCGTCCAAAACTACAATACTTTTTCCATGTGTATTGCAAATAAAACAGGGTGTCCATTTAGCAAACTGGGCATCCGAAAGACACTCAAAGGTATTGCTGGCTAATAGTATGATCGGGAACTTGTGGTAGGCATGCCCTGACACGTAAAACATTAACAAAGACTAACAATAACAATACCCAGTGTAAAAACAATTACACAATTAATTGTAGATAAATAAGCTGAAACCGGTTGGTTTCTGTTGCTTTACAGTGTATCTCTAGATTTTTTTTTTACCAAAAGAATAATATTATAAGTAAGACTAATTGTGGTGACACTGTGTGAAATTCTCTATTGAGTAGTAATTAGTTCTGACGATTAGAGCATACTGATCGAAACGTTGAGTTATCATCCTCCAGTTCTTTTCAGAATTAATTACATGTACTACTCAATAGAGAATTTCACATAGTGTCACCACAATTAGTCTTACTTATCCTCTTCACCATGCAAAGCTACAAGTTGTACCTATCTAATAATATTATAATGCACTTGCGACTCGGTTGACTTTTAACTGACCCGCCACAGAGCTAATATCATTTAATTTCTGCAGACACAACAGCTGTAGTGATACAGTAGTTCAGAGTCGATGAACCGTGGCAGACAACCTTTTGTCCAGTGAATGGAGTCTGAATTTTTAATCTAAAACAGAAAATTGCAGGTCAGTTCAGGCACATCTGTTGTTCGAACCTTTCACAGGCAACCTTGTGATTATCTTTTTCAAATTTGTCAGTTATAATCTCTCTTCCTTCCTCCATGGTTGAATGAAGTCCTTTGTATTTGCCCAAGTGTCTGGTTCACTCTCACTATTAGCGCTAAAAAAGCCATATTAATGCATAATATCATAATTAGTCGCTCACAAAAAAAACCCCTAATACATGTAATTGGTCTTCAAATAAATACCACCTGCCAATTGATCTTTATGAAAACTACAGGCGTAAACATAATCTGTTTGTCTAGACTAAACAATAAACTTGCCAAGGCCATTTATTATTACTTTTTTCTCCCATAAAATATTTATTTTTTGTTGCTACTGATTACTAGTGATTGGATAAACTTGTCTGCTTGGAAGTTTCTGTGTGTCCAGTCTGGTGGTCAGCCATCTGGTAATTTTTTTTAGCAAACAGTAATGGACTTCACAGCCTTCAGCATATGCATACATGTGGGCTTCAAGTTGTTAATGAGATGTAAACTAATCAAAGTGGCTAATCTTGTCGCATGTTGTCTCATGCATGCTACCGTTCTCCTAATGAATTTGATTGGATAGTAATAATTGTCATTATTGCAGGCTATTCGTTTTTTTTTTAATCAGCCGACGGATGTTTACTTTGAAGAAAGCGATTGGTTGCCTCATTTGTAGAACTGCCCCTATTAATAGTTCCTTCATACTTACATCTTTGTAACTTGTTCTTAAGAATCCCCAATCATGTGGCCACCTGCGAGAAGCGTCTATTTCATACTTAATGTGGTCTTTCCTACAGAAGAGGAAGATAGAAGACAAATCTGGCATCATAAACACGAATACAACAAAGAATTGTTTGTTTGCAAAGTCTAGCTGCCAAAAAAACTTCTATTTAAGGGACAAGGGCCAAAGTCATGGTACAGCCAAGCCTTTGAGAAGCCTGGCCAAGCCTTTGAGAAGCCTGGCCAGGCCCAGGCTTTTCCCCTGCCTACTGGCCGATATAACGGGCTCTGCTTGCCTCAGCTAAGCCCTCCAGAAGCCCAGGTTATGTTGATTGGCAGGTACTGTATTGTTACAGGATTAGGACTCACAAAAGACTATTAGGAGGCCAGGTAGCATAGGCCTGGCCAGGCTTCTCAAAGGCTTGGCTGTACCATGACTTTGGCCCTCCTCCCTAAGTTCCAGTTGAAAGCCGGTGAATACACTTTGGGTAAAATGTCTGTATTAAAAAGCACCCTTGAGAATTTCAAACAAAAATAATTGAGAAAATACATTTTCGTATCGATTCTATCATGAAATTTTCTTATTTTTATTTAAGTTGAAAATTCAGTTTGGAAATAATATGACCAATTTGCCACAAATTATGTTAACACCTCAGACAGATTTGAAGGCATGTTTAATACCATCACATTTGATGTCACCCGGCCGCAGTAATGGTCCAGTTCCCAGGTACATAAAAAAAAATGGGGACAAAACCGGATTTTCCGTGCCGCCACGATTGATAATTCCTATGCGCGATGCATTGGTCTTACACAGCACACGACAGTGGCCTTCATTTCCATTACATTCATTACAAAAATAATAGTTACACAACAAGAAAAGAATAACATTTTATGAAATAAAACAAAGTACGTGAAACCTTTATTATATAAACACTGAAGACCAGTAAGTGTTCATTAAAAAGTGGCATTTGGTTTCTGAAATGTTACATCAGATTTTTAAAAAGTGGGTTTCGGGTACCGGAACTGGTAAAAAGGAACCAGATACCGAACCGGGTTTGCGGGTACCCGTCACAGGCCTAATATTTACTAACTTTACACCAAGTAGGTTTTTAGGTGATAATTTGTTAATTTGATGATCTGATAATTACCCAAGGTTATACCTTACGAAAGGTAGAACATTGGTATTTGATAACGTAGATAGTTTTCGAGAAATACATGCATATCATAAAACAAAATGGTATCGAAGTATGTTCACAGACACTCGGAAAGCACTGAGTATGCAGTGCTATACACAACGTCTGCATAGGGCAAAAATGAAATCACCCGACGCAAGAATTTCACCAACAAACTTTTGTTGTTGTTGTAAATTCAATATAACAATTGTTGTTTTCTCTAAGATGAAAAGCACTTCAGACGAAATTATTTATGAGGATGATTGATATATTTGTATACCAAATTAAATAAGGGGACAATATCGTCAAGATCAACTGGAATCGGCATGGAATCAGAGTGCTTCAGTGACTGAAAATAATACCCCACATGATAAGGTCATATTGCCATTGCTGCTGCATAAATGAGTCACTGTGTCCATTTTACGCTAGGACACCGATTCCATGCCCTGTCGAAAGTCTGCTCTGATCGTGACGATACTGTGCCTTTAAATTAAATACATGATTAGACCCCCTTTAATCGGTTTTTATGAGGAAAGCGGTGATCTCATCCGCAAGTGCTCTTTCATTGGCTGTAAATTTACGTGTCCGTTTCATTCCTGTCATACAGGCGTTCCGTGACCTTTATAAAGGGTTTCATGCAGTGAAAATTGTCACAAGTTACCCATCTCCTGCTGCGGACTACCACTCTGGGTGAGTTTTTTGTTTTCTGTTTCTGGAGTGTTGTTACATTTGTAGTTCGAAATGGGGGCATTTTGGGATTTAAGCTTTATTAAGTTTTAATGTACATTAGATGCTGGTATACTTGTAGGAGCTTGAAACAAGCTTGTGTAGCCTACATGTAGTCTGTTTTGGGGTTAACCTGCCAGAAAGGTTAGTACAACACGTATGGTTCATTATCTTTAGGATATTACATGAACAGAGAGTATGTGGTAAGTGCTCTGTATATATGAGTAACAATGAACAATTCAAGCAAGTAGCTTTTATATCTTTTTTTAAGCCACGTATAAGTTGATAAGCATATTGTGTATTATTTTATTGGTTTAACCCTCCTACTGTTTGACCATTTGAAACCATTCAAAATTTCCACTTACCAAAATGCCCATTGGTTTTGTACACACATGGTGATACCATTTGAACAGTGTTGGTAGCAAGCTTTACTACCATTCAAATCCATTCAAATGCATAGAGGGTCCATTGATTCACCACTTAGAAGTATCCAAACAAGGTTTTGTATTAGCTGTACTACCATTTGGAAAGATCCAAACAAGGTTTTGTATTAGCTGACCTACCATTCAAAACCATTTGGGGGAATCAATACTGTACACAGTTATTTCACCATTCAAAACCACAATTTTTAACCGAATGGTTTCAAATGGTGCATCAACTTGTATGAAAAAGGTACCAAAAGAAGGAGGGTTAATCAATAGTATTAAAACAGGACTCCTATATCCCACAACAGAGATGGTGGTTTTGCCAGACACTGTTTGTACCTTTCAGGTGTTTTGGTAAAACTGAGGGAGCCCTCATAAATCCAAGTAAAGTTAATTTAGTTTGAACATGTAAACCAAACAGATTTAGTGTACACAGGGAATGATTTCGTACGAAAATTTTGCATAGCAAAACTGCGGTGCAAAAACAGAATTTGCATAGCAAAAGCAATTTTTGTATAGCAATCTGCGAATTTTGTATAGCAAATTTAAAATGCTTAAAATTACAGTATGCAGTGTGCACAGGTACAGGTATTGTTTTTCAAGGCTTTTTTTCGGGGGGGGGGGGGGAATAGGTGGGAACTTCCACCCGAAACCGGAAAACCGCAGCTCTTTCCGTGAATAAAATACAATGTCTTACAAAGTAAAAACAACTGATAACAACCAACTCGGCAATCTTCAGTGCTTAAAACACGATATATTTTCAGTCGGCAAACCCATAGCTCTAGGTTAGCAGTCTACATTATTTATTCTGGACCAACCCTACCTTTGATGCTTCATTTGCCGACTGAGGCTTTAAATGCCGACAACCCCCCCCCCCCCCCCGCTCGCTCGCTACGGCCCTTGATATTGAAAGTGATATTTTATGCTCAGAAATATACATGTAAACATTATTTCAGGAAAGGTTTGTAAATGTGATTTAAAAAAATGTTTATTATTAAACCACAATGGTGAAAAAAAATCTGTTGCAATTTGTATCGCAAAATCTGCGATGTATTGTTTAAAATTCCCGTCGCAGATTGTCCAAATTACGTCGCATTTTGCGATGCGATACAGGGGAAATCGTTCACTGGTACATAATGCAAACAAGCATAGAGTTTGTAATAAAGATATGCAAATTCAGACATCTTTTACAATATTTAATTCAAGATTTATCGGAATATACTCTTTCCTAAATTGGAACTGGAAATTATTGAACTTCTCTTTAAAATCACACCATCTCAGACAAAAATATATTTCCAAGGAAGATTAATACCATCATACATAGTTCAATGCAGACAGTTTGCGCCATATAAACACATTCTTTACCATCCTCTTTTATTATAGAAATGTGCTACAAGTTAGTGTTGAATTTTGTCACACACGTGATCAATTGAAAATAATAAAAAAAATTCAAGCAATGACGTACAGTTCTGAGTTAGTATCTTGGGCAAGAATCTTGTTTACATTGGAAAAGGACAACAGGAATTAATTCCTACTCAACTCTACAACTTTGATGCTTTTGTACAGGCAGATGTGATTAAGTTCCAACGATGTGCACGCACAGCAGATGGCTTCGATATGGTCTAATCCATGCCATGTTTTCTGTGTATTTCCAAAATGATGGCCTTGTCTCGGGGGAGTTTTAGCGGTCAGTCACTCAAAGAAGGATATATATATTTGAATGTTAACTTGATTAGGGTCATCCGTGGTATTGGCATTCGTGCTCTGAATATTGCTATTGAAAAGACGTGAATGGAAATTATAGTTTGAAGTTCAGTAATGACTGCAATACAACATTAAAGGGAATGTTCCACATTGCTAATGTCTGCAAAACTGGTTCTTAGAGTACGCTGAAACTCTCTTTGAATCAATATAAATTAAACACAACACAGACCTGTGGAAGTTTCATCTTAATGTGCAGTCTAAAGTCATAAGGAAAGTGCGTGAACAATCATTCATATTTTTCCCTTAAAAAAAACACTTTTCTACGGAAAACATGGGTTTTGTCAGTCAGTTTGTTAGATGGAAAGCCTTTTTTCAGGATGATTAGTAAGTACATATACCAGATTATAAGCCAGGATTTGGAAATAGGGCGTCCAAATGTGTTATTCTTTGAAAAACAGCATGTCCATTCAGCAAACAGGTCATCCAATGGACACCCAAAGGTACTGTTGGCTAACACTATGACATGTACATTGTACCTTGATAGACTTAACATCAAGAAAATCGGCGGAATGTCTAGCATTGTTGATGTGGCTGTTGATGTTAGGTAATGTGACGCACTGCACAGGCTAAATATGCAAAATTTCTACACCAAATTGCTCAGGAAATGTGATTTTTACTTGCTTTTGTTAATCCATATTAAAAAATTTAATTTAAAAAAAATCACATTTTTAAAGAAAAAAGTTATTTTTCGCCCGTTTTTAATTTTGTTTATCATCTCGCAACAAACCCTCCATTTTAAAAAATGCCAGAAAAATAAGAAAACAACCCATAAATAAATTGCTTATTAAAGGGACAATATCATCACGATCAACAGGGCATGGAATCGGAGTGCTAGTTTTATATTAACTCAGTGACTTAAAATAATACCCCACATGATAAGGTCATATTACTGTTGCTGCTGCACAAATAAGCCAGTAACATTCAGTCACTGTGTTCATCTCACACTAGGACACAGATTCCATGCCCTGTTGAGTGTCTGCTCAGATTTTGATGATGTCCCTTTAAAATGTATTGGAGAACTTATTATATTTGGTTAAATTTTTATGTTTATCTTGTTGAACTGTTTATAAGGTACAATTTTAAAAATAGGCATATTAAAAGCCGATTTTCTGCCCAGTTTTGTCAGAATTTGTGATATTAACAAATTCCTTATAGATTATTAAAAATGCAACTTTGATTTTGTACTTGATTTTTAAATCAAACAAGTGGATCCACTGGTGAAATTTCCTGCTGAGGAAATACTTCATGGAAGTCAGAAAAATGGTTAGACAACAACACAATAAAGTACGCCAGAAAAATGGTTAGACGACAACACAATAAAGTACGCCAATAATAGACCTTCTGCATATGACGTCACAAACTGAAGGTCGTCCCCTATCACAGGCAAACGAAGGTCACTCATTGGTTCATGTATGCGCGCTGTGCGTATACGCACGCACAGCGCGCATACATGAACCAATGAGTGACCTTCTCTAGCCTCTGAATGAGGGCGATATTCAGTTTGTGACATCTATAGGCCTATATTACTCTTTTTTGACTTTTCTCAGTGATGGAGTATTTAAAAAAAGTAAACCATTAACAAAGACGACTGCCACTCTAACTTTAGTCCATTTGTGCTGACCAGTAGGCAATTTGGACAGGCTAACGTTACATGTACATGTACATGTACATGCTATTTTCATTGCACTGTGTCTGTGCTACATAACGGTAGTAGTACTGTAATGGAGTTGTGCACCTGTTTGTTGTTTGTTAATAACACTTACCAAATCTGGTCATTTGCTACAAAATTTAGACCAGCCACGGCATTGCCAACTGCCGGCCTCTCAGCCATTATTCCTTGTTGATGATTTCCTTAAAAGTTACTGAATGATATCTTGCTGAAAATACATATAAACTTGATATTTAGAGCTCTGAAATGGCCAACTCGCGATCAGAAACAGAGAAATGTTCATAACAAACGTGGAGCGACCGTAGTCATGGGAACTAGACGCCCCCAACCTTTAACCGTACCTGTGCATGCTATGCCAGCATGCGCGTAGCTAGCTGCATGCAATGCGTGCCAATTAATTGGTTCGACGAGTTCATTATGAGCAGGAGGCAGGATTTTATTGGAGGGGAGGAAGTAGTATAAATAACCGTCATATCTAGCTTTAACTTCGCAGATTCAATGTTAATTGGCATCGCATTATGGCACAATCATAAATTGTTATATTTACAGTAGTTTGTAGTATTACTTTATTTTTAAGTGGCCGATTTGAAACGAAACAGCGATACCCTTTGCAGTTATATACCAGACAGGAGCATAACCTACCTGTCTGCTAATGGTATAATCCATCCAGTCTGGAGGACTTTTTCGTTCGCCATTGACGGACTGCACGCATACGACCTCAATGTTCTATTCCGCGGAAAGAAAAAAAACTCACCTCGAAAACCACCACACTTTGTGGTTTTGGTGTTAAACCAAAAGGATCAGTGAAGTTGACAGCTGTCTCACGTGTCAGACTCTAATTTGGTACGGATGGCGGGCATTTTTGGTGGAAAAGGCTGCTATTAGGGAACGAGACAAGCGAACATTTCTGTGTACAGCTCTCGATTTATGACTCACGTTGAACACGGATAGCCTTTTCATTCAGTGGCCCCGTACGTGAACGACATAGGGGCCCGATCGTTCATGTGGAAGTTCCCGCACTGCGGTTATTTTTCCCTGTCGCACATGCATGACATGCAACGTCGAATGTTGCAGTTTCTCACTTGAGTTTAACCGGACCTTGTTATCCCTGGATTGTGTCATCACTGTTAACCAACATGGCGTTGTTTTTGTCGCTGGCAGCCGGATGCAGCTTCATCTCCTTGAAGAGAAAACGTAAATGAAGTTTTGGATTTTTAACGAACTCGCCATGTTTGGCCGGCAAGTGTAGCGGGAGAGGCCTGGGCCAGCCTGCCGTGTGAGTCTCGGTGCCCGTCGGTGGTGATTCCTCTTCCTCGACGCGGTTGGGCCGAGGATGGACCGACACACTGAGTCTTTCATATGCTTTAGTATATTTGGTGAGTGCTGAAAGGAAAACCAGACATTTAAAACATCATGAGAAAAGTAATTTAAGAAGAATTAATAGAATTTATTTAAAAAGTAATTAATTGTCGTCGTATCAAAGATGTCTGAGGAAGTACACAACATGACAAGCTACCCAGTTTAGGTTTTCAAGTGAAATAACACGATCGCAGTTAACAAGACAAACATAACAAACATTATTATTTTAATTTCATTATTTGTATTGATGGATTGTGGTATTGACTGTATGCATCAATTTGTATTTGGTGCCTCGGTGCCTCTTAATCTTAAAAATATGCCCATAGAGTTTCCGATATTCTAATGGAAGTACCCTTTACTCAAGAAAGTGGCCTTGTCCCTGCAAAAATGAAATTCTAGGCCTGAAAATGCATCCTCATCTCTGTAATATTTATAATACGCCATTGCTAGTATTACGTACCCATAGTGAAGGCAGTCACTAATCTCTATTTATCAGGCATGCAACTTTTCAGCTGATCAGCTGATTTCCTCTTTTTTTCTTTAATAATAGTGCTGCAGAAAACTGAAAAACACTGTTAGGCAATTTCATGAAAATTTGAAGTTGCTTCAATTCTTTTAAATGTCATATCACTGGATAGAGCAAAAAATTAGAAAGAAAATGAGGGGTCAATGGTCATGATAGGTTAACCCTGTGCAAAGTTACGAATTTTTGTTGATTTAAATATTTGGTCATTTTGGAGGCCAGTTTCATTTGAAAAGTTGTGACCGCATTTGCCTGCAACGTATCCTTGTAGTACTAACAAAGTGTCTATATAGCATGTACCCCTTTTATAACAAAAAAATCTCATTGAATACCAAAATCCACCCGTGCGTGACACCCCGATTCACCGAGTCAAATCGCCGATAGCGGTGATTTTTTTTTGAATTTGCTGTCGGATCATTTTCTGCGAGTTGCACTGTTTTTCCGCCAACGTTACAGTTGGCATCGACTGACCAATTAAGATAACCACAATACGGTGTATCATTTTTTCGTGGTTTCAAGTTTCGTGAAGACCATCCAATACCTCTAAATTGATGATGAATTTCCGTCATGCACAATGATGAAAAACGGGTCGTAAACACGGCGATATTTCTAACGTCCGAGTTCGGATATTTTGCATTGAAACGAAGCAAAATTTATGAATGAATCTAAGATGGCGCACGTCCTACGGACAGCCAGCCAGGGGGAACGTTTTTGCGAGAACCCGGATGTGAGTGAGTCGGTCACAATCGCGATGTCTAACATTAGCTTTTGAAGTGCGCCGCCAGCGGCGGCTTGCGTGAATCTGCCTAACACTGTATACAAAGTTTTGTATGCTCGGCCATTTCCTCTTTTTTGCAATTACAAAGTTGCATGTCTTTTTATACTGACTAGGGAAAGAATGTCGTATCCGATCGCCACTTTTTAAGGGTTTTGGGGGATTCTTTTGCAACCACTAACCAGTTAAAAAATGATTCTATCGATATTTGGGGGTACAGAAAGCGAAAACTATCTTTAAAATTCACTTTTATGATGGTTTTCGGACTTTATTTCCCTTCTAAAAAAATCCTCCCCTTCAGAAAATCCGACCGGCACTTTTTCTCATTCAGTATAACCAATAATGTAATCTTACCTACCCAGTAAGGTGGAGAACATATGGATGATGATTGACATATACTTCAAATTATTCCAGGATATTTATTTCATGAAAAATCCGGCATTTTTGGTATACGATGACTTCCTCAGTCATGTCAGTCTGATCTTGTCAACTCCCCCGTTAGTGACCAACACGGTCATTGTACGTGTGCAGTGGCAACTATAATTCATTCATTCATTCATTTATTAACACATATTCCAATGTTGACAACAAGAATGTTGTTACAAATAATTACACAATATCAAGAGGTCGTACAATATGCAAAGACAAAATTAGTAACATGAAAAGACTATTTAAAAGACTTTAATATGATCCTTCTGTTTTCTGAAGGGGAGGATTTTTTTTTAGAAGGGAAATGAAGTCCGAAAACCATCATAAAAGTGTATTTTAAAGACAATTTTTACTTTCTGTACCCCCAAAAATCGATAGAATCATTTTTTTAACTGGTTAGTGGTTGCAAAAAAATTCCAAGAAAACCCTTAAAAAGTGGCGGTCGGATACGACATTCTTTCCATTTCTTTAATACCAAATGGGGTGTCCAAAAGACGCCCGTTGTTGCTGGCTAATATGGTCAATGTGACTGGTGTGACCTGTCATGTACACGCAGCAATGTCCATTTGACATGCACACGCAGCCGTGTCCATTTAAAAACCAAACCCGGGGAAAGAATGCTGATATTCAAATCGCAGTGATACAAAAGGCGTGTTCGCACTGGACATTTTTTGGTAAAACTTACCGAGACGATGGGTACTTTTCCCATTTTAAGTCCAGTGCGGACAGCCTGGGACATTTTCCTCTCAGTTACTTTTCCTGAGTCCAGCGGTTACTTCTACTGGCCAACTGCTGCCCAGGAAAACTGACCAGGTAACTTTTCCCGAAACGATAAGTCCAGTGCGGACAGTGCGAGTCGGTATTAGCGGCTCAGGAAAGAGTACATCTGGCCCGGGCGCAAGGTTGTGCTACACAGGGACACCACGCATGCGCTTTGTATTGTTTCACCGTGCGGTGGGGGCGGGCCGGGCGCATTTAATGCATGTGCATGTGTAGCAAGTTTTCTGTGCGTTGTTGTTGTTCTTCTTTTGGTCGCAACCATGGCAGATATTATCATTGATACAGTCGGAAGTTTGATTGGTGCTACCAGTGCATCATTTCCAGATGATAATGAAGGACGTCAACGTTGTGTCTTACGACGAAAGAAAGCCCGACAACGGACTGTGTCGGCTTAGTGAGTCAATCGGGTAAACGTAGAAAGGTCACGCAAAGCGCCCTCATGAGTCATTATACTGACAGCTCGGTTACTTCTACCACGGTCTCGGTAAAATTTTCCCGTGTCGAAAGTCCAAGTGCGGACAGAGGTCACATTTGACCATTTTTCATTTTACCATCGTCTCGGTAAAACCTTCCCAAAAAAAAGTCCAGTGCGAACACGGCTAAAGATAGCTCTCCGTGTGAGTCCCAGCTTTGTTCCTCTCACTGGTATGAAGGTCATGGAGCTCCTTAACCAGTTCGCGTCGGAGGCCGTGTATACACGCAATTTTTTTTTGCACCACGGATCGGAGAGCGTCTATACACGCCATAGGAAACTCCGGAATATTTGTATGCATGCTCGGTTGACGTGGCAACGAGCCGAGCGTACAGTGACATGCTCGGTAGACGTGGCCACGTGCTGTGGAAGCTTCCATTAACGTGTTTGTGTGGGAAAAAGAAACCCGCACAGTGGCCCAGAAAAACTTTTTTATTCCCGTCGCGAACTGGTTAAGGGGGCATTGGAGGGGAACACTGACCCACTGGTAAATCCGGAACTTGTTCATCAGAATTCTTCATAGGTAACTGAGCTCAAACTCCTGTATTGTGATTTTCTGTATTGAGGATTCTATAAATAGCATACTGTAGATCTTGATTCTAAATTTAGATTGTGTAAATTGTTTGTTGATAAATTATAATAAATGAGCATTTTGTCTGAGGATTAACGGTTATTTTTGTAACGGAGCAACCGTATATTTTATGTTTGAGAAAGAGCCGAAACGTAAGGCCAATAACTACTTTTTTTTTCCTTTTTTTTTGTTGGGTTACTCTCGGTTAACCAAACTGAATTTTAAAAATACAAAATTCCAAGATGGCTGCCCCTTTATTTCGAAGAGCTACTAAGCAGATCCAGCCAGAAGCAATATACATATACATACAGTTTGGCTGGCAAACTATTTTTGCTAAGCATAACGTTTTTGTGCTCAGCATATTTGTGTTTTTAGCAGCTCTGAGAAATTGGCCCGCGTAAGTTTTTTTTTGGTCAAGTGTGATAATTTTCAACTTTACAACAAGTAGTTTTATAAGATTTGATATCGTTTCGGTTTGTGGTAACACCATGTGTTTATAACAACTAATGCGGAGCTGAGGTACAGGTTCTGAAAAGAACCTTAACGCACAACTTGTATCTCAACCTTTGTTAAGTGAAAAAGGTTCAAGGGAGAACCAATTTCGGGCAACTCGTTTTTTCTCTACTGTCGCTAAGTGAGAAATAGGTTTTATGTAAAAATTAGATTATTATTGTTTTTCGAGGTTACCAATATTAGGGCATTGTTTAGTGGGCTTTTAACCCTAACCACTAGGTATTCTAGCTAGGAACCTTCCTGAATCCTCCAAAATCCATCAGTGCCCGTTTGGAAACATGCCCTTATCTTCAAAATGCACCATGCATTTTCGTTGATCTTTCATATATTCAGCACTTATTGCCTGTACTCCTTGCCAGGTAGTAATGTTGTCCCATTTGAAGAGGTGAAAGTACCAGTTTCCAACAGTGGTGAAATTTTCCCAAAAAGTGCCCCTTGGAGGATTTTTCAGGACTTTAAAATGCCTTATTTAGTTACAACAGTAATGCTGAGGACAAAATCAGCTAAAATAAAAATACAGTTAATAAGATTGAAACTTGTAATTATTTATATTATACATTTCTGGTAATGAAACCAAGGATGCCTCAAAAGCACACTTAAGCACTTGTAGCTCAGAAGCCTGAGGAAAACCTGTAAACAAGGATGTTTGTTACATGAACCAGAAACACCTGAGTAAAACCCCCTGCTCTTTTACAATAAGAGTTTTGGGTTCTTTTATGTGACTGTACTTTAACCCCCTAACCCCTTGATGGTTTTGGCTAGGAACCTTCCTGAATCCACCAAAATCCAACGCCATGCATGGGCTGTACAGTACTGAGTCCTTCGAAATGCAACACAACCAGCTGTTGGAGTTTGATGGGTTTGGGGTAGTTAGGGTTAATAGCCTAGGCACATGCCAATCCCAGGACACAATATGGGATTCGAACCCACATTCTGACGCCACCAGAATTTGAGTCTGATGTGCTAGACAGCTTGGCCACGACACATAGTTGACACATAATTTATGGTTGGGGAAAAAAAAGAAAAAAGAAAAAAAAAAAACACACAGAAGAGCAAAATGCATAGTTACATGTAAACTACGCTATGTATGTTGTTAAAATTACATGTACACGAATAATGAAGCTTTTATTGTTCCATGGTGAGCAAATTTGACTTTTCTTTTTTATTCTATTTTTTTACAGTGTTCCTACTGCATCATACAGCTCATTGTGAAGGTAAGCAATCTTCATTTTAGCAGGAATGGATCCGAGATTACTGTTTATGTCTCCTTATATTTACAAAACTGTTCATTACTTGAGGTGGAGGTATGTAGTTACTGGGTGTTAATCTGGCATACTTCCAAAATAAATGAAGGCAGATTATTCGGAGTTCCAATTTGCTGTGACCTTATCATACACGTGTTCATGGTACATCCCAATTTCCTAACAATAGGCCCACTCTCAAAGTGACTACTAACCAGGAAACAACAGAAATGTGTATGATGTTCTATGTGTAGGGAGGTAAGAACATTCAATAAGTGTGTTACTCTCGGTAATATTGCTATTGTTGGCAAAACTGATTTCTGAAATCAATTCAGAATACTTATTAACCCCCTAGCTATTTTTGCCAAAGAACCTTCCTGAATCTGCCAAAATCCAACACCATGCCCAAACACTACCACCCAACTGTTGGACTTGCATTGAGGATGGAATTGGGACACCCGGCCCCCATGCAAAGTATCCCTGTCTGGGCTATACAGTACTGAGTCCATCAAAATACAACACCATGCCCAAACACTACCACCCAACTGTTGGACTTACATTGAGGATGGAATTGGGACACCCTGCCCCATGCAAAGTATCCCAGTCTGGGCTATACAGTACTGAGTCCATCAAAATACAACACAACCAGCTGGTGGAGTTTGATGGGTTTGGGGTTGTTACTTTTAGGGTTAATCAGTTGACATGTGAAAGTTTCAGCTTACTATATTATGTCTGGGAAAATAATGAAAATGTATACACCAAACATAAACTTTGTATTCATTCTGGACATGATAGATTCTGATGTAAATTATATTTGGGGAAATGTTTGACTATTCTTAAAAAGATCTCAGACAGAAATACATCAGGGAATGTTACTTACCATCATAAAATTTACTGCAAGTATTTCTTTGATTTTTTTTGATCATTTGTTATTTTTAAATTTGCTATTATCTTCTAGTCCTGAACCCCCAGTAATATTTTTTTAAATCTAGGCCTGTATTTCATGAACAGCCAACCTTTCATATTCGTACTTAAAGAACGTACCCAGGAAAAAACGCAAAGCTTGACAATTACAGGTTATTATCATTATATTTTTATTTCTCTCCACAACAATTCACAAAGGAAAATACGTCAAAAACTAAAACCATTATTAACCCTCCTACTGTAGCTGCACTTTAGTGGCAAGTAGCTATAGAGGTCAAAACCAGTCAACTGCCTGTTTTGACTGTTGACCCAAATGTGCCCACGGGGTCATTTTTGACTGGTTTTTACTGTCATTTTGACCCACCCTCAACAATACAAGACAATGCTTTTTGCCAGTCAAAAACGGTCGACTCATTTTAACCTGTAAATGTACTTACTATATGTTAGGTTTGACAAAGGAGGGTAAAATTAAAGAAATGTGGAGATGGCAAGACTGAGGAGGAATTTTTCAATTCCTATAACCAAAAGGTTCAGTATTCCAAGCATGGTGTTATCATGCAATGAACAATTTCACTTGTATTGCATATAACAAAATACTAAATAAACTGTTACACAAAATTGTAGAATAGCTATTCAGAATGTGCTAAAAATGTTACAGCTAAGCTTGGTCGACAACACGATAATATCGAATATTTTTTTTATTTGATTACGATATCGGCCAATCGTCATTGGGAAAGCTCGGTGGTCGAGAGGTTAAGACGTCTGCACTAGTAAGCAGGAGGTTGTGGGTTCGAATCCCGGCCGAGTTGCCTTTTGAAGTTTTTTTCACAGACACTTGGAAAGCACCGAGTGTTTAATTGATATCGAGAACCTTTTCAAGTTATCGAGGTATCGGCAAATCGTGATTAAAAAATATGTCGCTACTAAAAAACAAATCGTGATTAAAAAATATATTGCTTTTAAAAAACAAATATTCGAAGTGTGAGTCAAGTCAAAAACTCCATGGAAACAAACTAAGGCCAGTCTTTTCAAGCTTTCGGAAGTCAGAAACAATAAGCGAACTACTTCCAGACCCAGAACTTCGTTGTTTCTCTTAATCCACCACCACTCCAAGAAATCTATTCAGATGGATTAAGTGTTGGGAATTGAATGTGTTATTGGATTGACACGTAGAGGGATACATATATAGTTATCACCTCTAAAGCAATCAAGCGTGAATGAAACAAAATAATCACGATACTATCGAAAATTGCAATATATGTTTGACGATTTATCGTGGATGAAAAAAAAAATCGATATTGCCCAAGTGTACTACATACACTCAAAAATGTTTCCGCCTGAACAATGTTACTATGCAGACATTTAGAACAATATTGTTATCTGTCAGTTTGATGGTTGCACACTATGTGTATGTGTTGATTGTTACTTCAATTACTGAGAAAACGGGTTAAACGCGTCAAGTCGTAGCACAAATTCTCTTGATCTGTAGTGTGTATACTTTGCAAGAAGATCCCTTTGTTTTTGAGCATTACCATACCTGAAATCACATAGAATGCTCTTACACTCTCGGCGATGAGGATAAAAACAAAAAATAGTCTACATCAAACCCAGCTTCTGGATCATGACTGCGCTTCTCGAAGAATCATCCATCGATATCTTTGACATTTGCACAGCGGAGTGTTGGAATGGAAACAGACCCTGTAGGTAAAGACATGTTCATCTTCACGGAAATCCATGTGTGAGATACAGGGCTTATCCCTCGGAATAGCCAGAAAGGGAGTCAACATGAATGATACTGATATAATACTGACCATTGAAATCATGTTGTGATTGTAGAGGTAGATCGCATAACACCATCCTAAAGGTACATTCATTGCACCAGGGGTCGAAATTAACATTAGTCTGCAAGACCGAGGCTAGTGGTTTTAGCAGTCCGATGGGCTAGTGAAAAAAAAAAAAGTAATAAAAAATTAAACTATACATGCATGCAAGTAGAAAATCTGGACTCCACGTTTTCACCTTTTTCAGGACTACTAAAAAATGAGGACTAGTAAAATTTACAGACATCGGTTGGTTTCTGTACATATCTCTTGATTCTTATGAAGTATGGATGCATTTACAGACATCGGTTGGTTTCTGTACATATCTCTTGATTCTTATGAAGTATGGATGCATTTACAGACATCGGTTGGTTTCTATACATATCTCTTGATTCTTATAAAGTATGGATGCATTTACAGACATCGGTTGGTCTCTGTACATATCTCTTGATTCTTATGAAGTATGGATGCATTTACAGACATCGGTTGGTTTCTATACATATCTCTTGATTCTTATGAAGTATGAATGCATTTACAGACATCGGTTGGTTTCTATACATATCTCTTAATTCTTATAAAGTATGGATGCATTTACAGACATTGGTTGGTTTCTGTACATATATCTTGATTCTTATTAAGTATGGATGCATTTACAGACACTGGTTGGTTTCTGTACATATCTCTTGATTCTTATGAAGTATGGATGCATTTACAGACACTGGTTGAAGTATGGATGCATTTACAGACACTGGTTGGTTTCTGTACATTGTACATATCTCTTGATTCTTATGAAGTATGGATGCATTTACAGACACTGGTTGGTTTCTGTACATTGTACATATCTCTTGATTCTTATGAAGTATGGATGCATTTATAGACACTGGTTGGTTTCTGTACACATCTCTTGATTCTTATGAAGTATGGATGCATTTACAGACACTGGTTGGTCTCTGTACACATCTCTTGATTCTTATGAAGTATGGATGCATTTACAGACATTGGTTGGTTTCTATACATATCTCTTGATTCTTATGAAGTATGGATGCATTTACAGACATCGGTTGGTTTCTATATGAAGTATGGATGCATTTACAGACAGCGGTTGGTTTCTATATGAAGTATGGATGCATTTACAGACATCGGTTGGTTTCTGATATCTCTTGATTCTTATGAAGTATGGATGCATTTACAGACATTGGTTGGTTTCTATACATATTTCTTGATTCTTATGAAGTATGGATGCATTTACAGACATTGGTTGGTTTCTGTACATATCTCTTGATTCTTATAAAGTATGGATGCATTTACAGACATTGGTTGGTTTCTGTATATCTCTTGATTCTTATGGAAGTATGGATGCATTTACAGAGACATTGGTTGGTTTCTATACATATCTCTTGATTCTTATAAAGTATGGATGCATTTACAGAGACATTGGTTGGTTTCTCTACACATCTCTTGATTCTTATAAAGTATGGATGCATTTACAGACATTTTACCACAAGTGTCTTCTGGTTTTAAAGGATAGATACAGCGTTAGTATGTGGTTACTTTGGTTTGTTTTAACCCTCTAGTTATCAAGACCTACATACGTACATCATAAAACCAATCTGTGAACATTTCATCATAATAGGTGCTCACATTTTTAAGGAAAACCAAAATAAACCTGTAACCCGCTTCTATATACATGTATGTAATAATAATAATAATAATAATAATAATGTGGACTAATATGGCGCACGTATCCACCAAACTGGTGCTCAAGGCGCATTACATTATTACCCCTACTCATCAGGCGCATAAATCATTCCTGAAACCATTTCAGCTCCCTGGGGAGTATACAGCTCAATTGCTGCCATTACAGCGCATATAGGGCTAATCAAACACAACAACCAACTCTGCCCTCACAGGTACCCATTTACCCCTGGGTGGAGAGAAGCAATTATGGTAAAGTGTCTTGCTCAAAGACACAAGCACCATGGTCCCGGCTAGGATTCGAACCCACATTCTGACGACTCGACCATCAGAACACAAATCCGATGCACTAAACGGCTCGACCATGGCATTCCATATGTAGGATTCTAGCTGGCCAATCGGTCAAGCTCGGTTGTTGAGAGGTGAAGACGTCTGCACTAGGAAGCAGGAAGTGGGTTTGAATCATGCCCGAGTCGCCCGTGAATTTTTTTTTTTTTTTTTTTTTTTTTTTTTCCCACAGACACTCAGAAAGCACTGAGCATACAGTGCTTCAGACATATTGTAACATGTTAGTTCTGTTTTTATGAGTTTTTTTTCCCCCAACTTTTTGTAAATCACACAATATAACAATTCCTGTTTTCTCTAAGATGGAAGACACTCCAGATGGAATCATTTCTAAGTATGATTGATACGTGTACCAACTTTATGTCAAGTAATTACCAGTGTTGTACCTTCCCTTAAAGTAACCATCTCTTGACCTTCAGTAAGGGTTCTACAACTGAATTTGTTCTGTGAAATATACAACAAGAGGCAAAACAGTAACTTACACCTTAGTCCCTGTGCTGTCTTGATCTGTATTAATTTAGAGACAGTGTATGTTCAGCTAGATGTGAAATTCCCAAATTATTGATTTTTCTGTAAGCTTAATTGATGTGAAGTTGATGCATGTACCGGATCATCCTGGGAAAATTATTCCGACCGAGTTGCTTTCGTATGAAAAGAAACCGCAGAAAAGTTAAATTCAATTGCCATTTTTGTGATTGATTCTGTGTAGTCATTGATTTTTAGGTTGATAAAGTTTATACACGTACGAACTTGTTCACTTTTGTTTCCATAAAATCTTTAAAGGGGCAGTACTGTCACGATCAGAGCAGAATTTCAACAGGGCATGGAATCGGTGTCCTCCTAGTTTAAGATGAACACAGCGACTGAAAATGACTGGTTCATGTATGCAGCAGCAACGATAATATGACATTATCATGTGGGGTATTATTTTCAGTCACTGAGTTAATATAAAACTAGCACTCCGATTCCATGCCCTGTTGATCGTGACGATAGTGCCCCTTTAACTGGTTTAGGTGAAATGATCACAGGTTTCTATACAGATTGCTTTATCTTCATAACGCATTGATGAATATAATGACCTTTTTGCCAACAGTATTCTGGACTTGTGAATACAGCTTAGAATCCAGACATGTAGGCCACAATCAGAACTGGTACAGTAATGGATTCGCTCAGGGCATAAAATTGCATCAGGACCTCAGAATTCCCTTGTGAGGTTATTCAGGCCAGTGATAACAGTATACAAAACAAATAGACATCATAAAAATGGAATACTAGTCTCCAACTCGATATGCTTTGTATAAGCACAGTTTGTATTTTTCCCATTGAATATATATTTTCTTGTTAAGGAGTTGAGAATTTAGGAAAGAGTACTGTACAGTGTTCCACTATAGAATGGATTAGAATGTATCTTAAAGATATATCGCTGATTTTGGGCCTATTTGACCGTCAAAAAATAGATTTAAATGTTGATTTGCTATTTTTTCTGGGGTTAACCCTATCTCCCTAGGCCCATTTGCTTAGACAACCTGAATCCTCCAAAATCCTTCAGTAGTAAAGCAAGCATGTGACATGTATGCACACATGCGTTTCTAAAGCCCTTTTCACACACAAAAAAAATAGATTCCTTGAGATGAATTTTACGAGCGAGGATTGTTTACTTATCATCCCACGAGTGACTGATTTCGCAAGCTTTCACACGACACCAAGTAACAAACCAACATTCTATGACAGTACACACATTAATATCGTTGGTCATGCACTATCCGATATGTTCATTTAAATTAGCCACACACAAATCTGTGACGACAAAAGACGTTGTTAACGTAAAAACAAATTATATCATAACTCTAATTCTGTAAAAGAACTGATGTTAACATTTCAGAGTTATTAGTAACAATATCTAGGGTACTAGCATAAAAAACATGAGTTAAAATGCACGACAACTGTTTGAACTACAAGTACAAAAATATAGTGATCATGATGGACCTCACAAATTAACCCTAGGCCCATTTGCTTACACATAACCTGAATCCTCCAAAATCCTTCAGTAGTAAAGCAAGCACATGACATGTATGCACACATGTTTCTAATCTGTGATACATGTACATGGCCAGGGACCCTCCCTGCATGCATGGAGCAATAAACAGTGTCCACTGACCCAAGCACTGACCTTGCAATCACTACAACAAACATGGATGTGGGCAATTCCACACTAATGGGCCCAAAAGTGTGACAAAAGGTGTAAAAACTGAAAGTCTCTTGTTTGTTCAAATTTCATTGTTTATAACTTCCTTAAATACCCCTCTTAATAAATCCAACACAGCTTGATAACATTCTTCTTAGTTTTTATTTTACAGGTACTTGAATGTCATCAATGTAAGTGTGTTACGTACGTAACGAGGACGGACATAGGGTGTTATAAAACCACATCAGACTGGTTAATTTGTACAAGTTTATAGTTGTACACTGTTCTCGCTACATATTTTTAAGAAACAAACACAAGACTGATAATGAAATCTCAACAGTTAACATTTATTTCAAAAAGAATTCTACTACTATGATAAAGTCCAGTGGCTTACAAACACTTTTTGTTTGCTTGGGAAAACACTAGACCTATTGAACAGAAACACTCCCACTTCATGATCAGAACAAAAGAGGAAATGTTCAAACCCTTCAAACTTTGAGATCAAGTTTAATGTGTAATATATTTACCTGTTTTTCCTCAGATAAGTTTATATGATGGTGCAATACCGTACGTAATGGTGGACAGACAAATCATGCATAAGTGAATTGACGTTATGCAAAGCAATTTTCAAAGAAAAGATTTCATGATGGCAGCATTAATATATCAAAACCAAAGAGTAGGCTGGTTTTCTTTCATTTATACATGTTAAACTCAATAAAATGTTGAATCTTGCTTAGGTATAGAATATCATTCTTGAAGTGGTCTTGAAAACTTTGTTTTAAAATATGTGTCTTTTTAAACAACATTTTCAAACAGCAAGTATAATGTCACTGTTATGCCAGAAATAGGAAATCCGTAAATGCTTAACCTGTGAAAACTAATTAACACTGTTGCCTGGTTTTCATCATTACAAAGATGATTGCAGTAAATACATATAATAAAGGATGGAACTCAGTTTGGACTCCAAAGTCAAAGATTGAGCTAAATTTGTCATAGAAACTCTTTTCAAATGTGTGTACACCTACAGTAGGTCGAGTCAAATTTCTTGTTAGATAAGTGCACTTGCAATAAGATGATATTTTGAAGACAATGATTTAAACGCATAAACACCCCTCGAATGTATAAAATAATCAAATTGTATGAACACAAGTTTCAAACAAAAGTGGTTAAGTCTGTGAA
The DNA here is from genome assembly GCA_029582265.1 of Zoroaster sp. YZ-2022. NCBI lineage: Eukaryota > Metazoa > Echinodermata > Asteroidea > Forcipulatida > Zoroasteridae > Zoroaster > Zoroaster sp. YZ-2022. Next base: position 14,264,533 of record CM055822.1, read on the forward strand.
AGGCTGTCGAAGCAATTGTTATTTCTAAAGCCTTTTTCTAAGATTTCTTCATTTTGTTAGCAAACAATTACCCATTTAAAAAATAAAACAGGCATGCATGCATTTTGGCAAAGGTGAAAAAATTCCTCAATTTCCAGAGATGATTTGACGATCAGAAACTAACAATCAATTTTGTACAAATGGCCTCGAAAAATCAGGGGGAAAAAGGAGGTCTGAAAACTGCTCAAAAATCCACAGCTCTAGCATAAGCTTGAAATTAGCCTGAAGTATACGGAAGATGTGTGTAGTAAATAGGCTGTGCGATTGTGTTTGTTACGTTTTGGGGAAATGGAGTAATTTTCGGCTAAAATTTTAGCTGGTTGGCCATCGTTTTCAAAAGACTAGACAAACACGATAGTCACGTGACAACCTCGCTCCCATCGATCGGTGGTGTGCCATACACCGTGTCATACATGTATAGCGAGTAAGATCGACACACGTGAGAAAGAGGTTGTGAATAGTCCAATATCCGGACTAGTTCTTGCGCTAATTGTTTTTTCATCATAGAACTGATGTCCGTAAATTTTGCCATGAAATTGTGGTTTTCAAGTGCTGCGACTACATTTAAAGAAAATTTTATTTACGAAGATTGTCGCCAATGCTGCAAAAAACTGAATCATAATGGAACGTTAAGCTCACGTGCGAGAAGTTCCGTATGAACAATAATTGGACTTCGCCTGTCTGTCCATGTTCTGTACGCAATACATGTAACTTATGCTCATATCTGTCCTATCGTGTATATCGTTTGATAGTTTTTAAAGTCGTCACTCAAATTATTTGAAAGTAACACTCACGCACAGCTATTTTCATATCTTCAAACCCTTTTTAGTTAAATATATATATAGAATTACTATAACAATGATACAAAGAGAGTTGAAAGAGCCGTATGTAACGGTTTATACGCACGTAATTTTCGGGACCGACAACGAGAAAATCGTCCCTGACCTCGAACTTCAGAATGGCGGGTGATTTCTAGTAATATTTAGCGCTGCACACCCACCTTGCAACTGGGTCAACGGCCAATTAGTGTATAACGGCGTTCATAAAAAAAACACGGGCTTAGTAAGACTTGTAACGTACGTATAAAAAGTGGACAGAATTAACGTTAAGAAAACGATTTATTTATTTTGGAAAGTGGTTACATTTTGAAGATGGAAAACACAATTAATATATTGGTGGTGTTATTGAGATTAACCCAGCACCAAAAAAGTTTTAAGTCACGTCCTTATTTTTTTTTTCTTGGAGGAAATGCATACGTAACAGAGTGGACAGACATTTGTTCGATACGTATAACACAACTTGATTTCATCATAAAATAAATAAGATAAATACGAGGAACACATTTTTTTCATTATCTTAATTGAACTATTCACACTCTATCAATAAAACAATAACATAATTAAAATATTATTTGAAAGTAATTGTTTAAGCCAATGAAATTTCACCTGCAATAGTGTCACAATTTCAACCTGAATTAAGGGGTGGACATTTTTTTTCATTTAAACAACAAAATATTTTTAAAAGTTCTCTTGGGAATTATTTATCTTTATTTTATCTCATTGGAATTAATTCAACCACACTGTGTCATTTTAAGTGATTCTGAGCACTGATTTAACATGATATCTGAATGAGTTTAGGTGACACACCCTTTTGGTCCATTAGTGTGGAAAGGCCCATGTACATGTACCATGGAAAGGCAAGTATGCCTAATGACCTCAATCCTCCAAAATCCTTCACTTTAGCAAAGAGCATGTAGCATGTAACATCAGTCCTTCAAAATCCTTCACTTTAGCAAAGAGCATGTAGCGTCAATCCTTCAAAATCCTTCACTTTAGCAAAGAGGATTTTGGAGGATTTGGGAAGGTTAACCCTCCTATGGTTTGACCTTTCAAAACCTTTCAAAATCTGCTTACGGGCCAAAATGGCTATCAATTATTATGAACCCTTTAAAACCCTCCAGAATTTGTTGCTACTGAACAACCACACCTTTCAATACCCTTTGAAAGGTATTGAAACATTTCAACACCAGTTTGTTCAGAGAGTTGTTACACCTTTCGAAACCTTTCATATGTCCCTTTTGTCAGACAGTTTTCTCACCTTTCAAAACCCTTCAGTACAGCAAACTTGAAAGGTTTTGAAAGGTCTGACAATTCTATGGCAACTGCACTGTACATAGGAGGGTTAATCTGTGCTGACAAAAAAGTTGTTCAAGTGGAAAGAAATGAAACCATACACAGGCAATATATCTTGAATACATTAATATTTCTCTATATCACTATTAGGAACATCAACACAATAAGCTGAATCTTTCACAAGTTGGTTGTTTAATGAATATATTGATTGACAGAAAGTGTGCTTATATTTAAGAAGCTTTTTGACCAACATTTATCACTGTTAAGTACCTTTTTTTTACAAGCCTGTGGCAATTTTAAAGCCAATTCAAGCACAGTCAGTTACTGACAAATTTCACCCAGTTTTTTCTTGTTCTTTTTCTTTTGAGACAAAGCACACAAGATAAAACATTTTGAGTTGACGATTTTAACAGTACACTTGATTTAATTAGTTAACGTGCAAAGACCCGGTTTTAAGGTTTTTTATTTTTTTCCTTTTGTGAAATTGTTCATTATGAATTGTGAATGTTGCGGAAGACTTGTACTGTGTGAGCAATTTGCATTCAGGAATAATAGGCCAAATTCATGCATGGTTTTTTCCCCTTGACCGGACCTACTTTACATGGACACGTATAAACTACTGGTTCGCATGTACATAGTATGCATAGCTCTCTGGCTTGATGTGATAATTAACACTGCAGGGTCCAGCCAACACGCAAGACTTGGCCCAGCCAACCAGAATAGTCATTTGCGTGTACTTGGCCTTTTGAGTCTGTGTGTTAAAGCCACTGTTGATCACAGTTAATTAATACATAAAACCATTCTTGGTGCGAAGTTGATGATGGTACGCGTACATGTATGAGAACCTCCCTTTAAATCATTTTAGTCAATTTATTAAAATTAATTCCAAACTGAATTTGTTGACTTCAGATGAAAAATTCCACGAATATATGAGTAAGGCCTGAATGCATTTTCACAATTTTCTTGCAAAAGATTTAATGTAAAAAGCTGAAACCTTCACAGGTTTTTTTTTTAAACACATATCTTGATTCTTACAATTGAAGCATTTTTCCCTAAAAAAAATTACCAAAAGTTTATACTGGCTTTAAGATAGATGATAAGGCACCATTATTTGTCTTGATTTTAAATATTGTGTCATGCCACATTGGGGGTGGGGGGGGAGGGGGGAGTTGGCCATGATGCAATAAATAAGAAATTATTTATGACTTAATTGGGAACATCAGTTCAAAATAGTTCTGGAATTGCTCCAAGACAGCATGCCATTAAAATGAGTCCGTCTCTGGTACTGAGCTCAGCTTAAAAAAAAATGGTTTGGTTTTGTGTTTTGACAATGTCACATGTTCTTCTGTCGAAACTTAATGAGCCATTGAAAACATGCTGTATGTTTGTAACATGTAAATTATGCAGCAAACAGCCAAACACGATCTTGTGTCCTACATTTCGCCTGCAAATTAAATCAAGTTTACAAAGAACATTCTCAAATGGAAGAAGTATAACTAAGGCAAAGAATTTTTAATGAATTTAAATCACGTCTGTAAAGAGTACAGAAGACAGTTTGTCTGATAATATTTTTATTGGGGGAAATAAACATCAAAATCTTTGGATGGATTATGTAGAGAATGCGCAGACTTCATAATGCCATTGTTGTTGCAAGTGTACATTTGAATGTGACTCACGTAATAATGTTCACTGTGCTGTTGTGGGTTTCTGGTAGAAAATTAACAGCGTTATTTTTCATAAATAAAGGAATTTAAATTATGTTTCATTTAAATTTCATTGAAATATGGAGAATTCATGCCAGTCATTACAGTTTTAAACAATTTGAAATTATGCAGTGGTTGGACAAAATGTTTCAAGGGTTGACAAACATAAGAAACTTGAAATTCAAGCATGATTTTGTATTAAAAAAAACCAGAGATAATACACTGGAACTGGAATATGTTTTTGTAGGGGATGATTTTTATGCAAAGTATTCAGCAGTAGACTGTGCCGTTTTCCTTAATAATGTGCCGGTGGCTTGGTCTTTGGGGATCAAGCTATTCTGGTCCCCAAAGGCTTCAACACCACACTCTCTACCCCCTGATTATATTGTCAAAACATAACAGGAAATTATTCCGACGACTTAAACAAAATCACGCTGGTGTCTTCCCATAACAATCAATGATTTCAAAAAGAAGTTAGGGAGTACAGATGAGCTGTGAGGTGTTAATCTATTCTGTCATGAATATTCCGTAACAGTTGAATCATTCTACTAATAAGAATGAAGTGCGTTGTGTTTTTTTTGGTGTTTTTTTGTCATCATAAACGTCAACATATATGCCCAGTAGGAAGTGATTTTCATTCAAGTCTAGACCTCCACCGGAGGGGGTATTTAACTGTGGGTTATATTCTTAGTTTCAGTAATCTAGTACCAGCCAGGAGAGTAGTAAAAAGGAAACGGCCCAGACCAAAACACAGTGTTATAAATCATTTCTTGGACAGAAGAGGAATATATTCTAGTCACGAATAGCTTGAAAGTATCGGCAAGAAATTAGCCTTTCTGGCATTTCCCAAGCGTGGTTACTCATCAGTATTATTAACCATACTATTAGTCATTTTCAAAACTCTTTTTTTTTTTTTAATTACTTGGATTAAAGATTTTTTTCTCCCGAAATTGGGCGTGTAATGGAAGAACAAAAAAAAAAAAACTTCACTACTACCAAGTGAGGGCACTGTCCTATTAGAGCGCCCTCAATCATTGATATATTTTTCATAGTCTGTACACGGACTCACAGCACCGATGATTTGTGGCTCATTGAGTGGCAATCAGACGCTTTTTTTTTTTTTTTGCCTTCAATAAGAAGTTACAATAATGTTAATTAGGAGTCATAATAAATGATAATAAATAAATGAAAATACATTTACCTACATACATGTACATATTTTGTGACATGGTGTCCTTGTTACATACATGTAGGTAGATGTACCATTCATTATCCTTATTATGAGTGCACATTCTTGGGTCATTCCACCAGGTTGGGGGCAAGCTTTGTGACATGGTGTCTTTGTTACATAGGTAGATGTACCATTCATTATCCTTATTATGAGTGCACATTCTTGGGTCATTCCACCAGGTTGGGGGCAAGCTTTGTGACATGGTGTCCTTGTTACATAGGTAGATGTACCATTCATTATCCTTATTATGAGTGCACATTCTTGGGTCATTCCACCAGGTTGGGGGCAAGCTTTGTGACATGGTGTCCTTGTTACATAGGTAGATGTACCATTCATTATCCTTATGAGTGCACATTCTTGGGTCATTCCACCAGGTTGGGGCAAGCTTTGTGACATGGTGTCCTTGTTACATAGGTAGATGTACCATTCATTATCCTTATGAGTGCACATTCTTGGGTCATTCCACCAGGTTGGGGCAAGCTTTGTGACATGGTGTCCTTGTTACATAGGTAGATGTACCATTCATTATCCTTATTATGAGTGCACATTCATGGGTCATTCCACCAGGTTGGGGGCAAGCTTTGTGACATGGTGTCCTTGTTACATAGGTATATGTACCATTCATTATCCTTATTATGAGTGCACATTCTCAGTTCTTCTTCAAATTAGAATGAAATCAATCTCTGTGCCTTGAATAAGAAGTTACAAAAATGTTAATTAGGAGTCATAATAAATGATAATAAATTATATGTACGTTTACCTGCATAGGCCTTGTCCTTATTGGGACCATTGAGCAATCATTAAACTATTGAAACACGATTCAATGATAGAAAGATTGAGATGATAGTTTTTTCAATGCTTGAATGTGCCCAGCCAAACTGGCCCTCCTGGGTCAGACAAAAGGGCTATTAAGGGATTACTGCCTATTGTGTAGGGAGGATTAGTGAAGGATTAGCAATGGCAGTGCCATTGATGTTCCAGACCGCAGTAGCTGCTTTGTAGGTAGGTAAAACTTGCAGCTTTGCATGGTGAAGAGGGTAAGTAAAGCCCCTTTCACACTAGACGTATTTCCCGGGAAATTCCAGGGAAATCTGTTCACACTTCAAAAGTTACTCCCAGGAAATTCCCGAGAAGTAGCTTATTCCCGGGAAATAATTACCCCTGCTCGGGAGTAGGGGTAAACGAGTTTTTCCCGGGAATAGTGTTTTTCCCGTGAAATAGCAACTAGTGTGAAACGAAAGCGGGTTTAACTAACCCCACTTTCGCGTTGTGGATGTTGGGACGTCAAGTCTTGAAAGGTCAGTGAGGTCACAATTAAAAAGCGCGCCAAATAGCTCGTGCGCTAATATCCAGTGTTGTATTTCAGTACTTTTGAAACTTTCCTTCTTAAAATATAAATGTCTACATCTGTAAATAACACAATATATTTAGTTTTCTAGAATGTGACCAAATAAATGGTTTTAGAATTGAATAAAAGAATTGTTGCGGACAAGGCCATGTTAAGCATCCGTATCATTTACAGACAACTGGCACCCATTACCAAGGACCTTTATTATCGGTGCTCATGTGAAAAGGGCTTAATTGGGGTGACACCATGTGAAATTCTCTATTGAGTAGTAATTACAAGTAGTTTTTTTGTCCGCTTCCAGAAGCTGTTCCACACAGAACAGTTGCTTTCTAATCTGGTAAACAAATGGAACAAGCTTAATGAATAGTTTTGGCCAACAGTTTAACTATTGCTCAATGGGCCTGATAAGGACCAGATCTGCGTAACATTTACAAGAGACAACCAACTTTACAAGAAACACCTAAAGCCCTTTTCACACGACCAAAAAAAAAACATGGATTCCTTGAGACGAATTTTACGAGCGAGGATTGTTTATCTTGTCATCCCACGAGTGACTGCTTTCGCAAGCTTTCACACGACACCAAGTAACAAACCAACATTCTATGAGAGTACACACATTAATGTCGTTGGTCATGCACTATCCGATATGTTCATTTAAATTTGCCACACACAAATCTGTGACGACAAAAGACATTGTTGACGTAAAAACAAATTATATCATAACTCTAATTCTGTAAAAGAACTGATGTTAACATTTCAGAGTTATTAGTAACGATATCTAGGGTACTAGCATCAAAAACATGAGTTAAAATGCACGACAACTGTTTGAACTACAAGTACAAAAATATAGAGTGATCATGATGGACCTCAAAAATTAATCTGTGCCGACAAAAAAGTGGAAAGAAATGAAACCATAACTCTAATTCTGTAAAAGAACTGACCTTAACATTTCAGCATTATGTGTGCTGATATCTAGGCTACTAATAACGAAAACATGAGTGAAAACATGTGACAATTGTTTGAGATGTAGAGTGATCATCTCGGCCGCCCACCGCTAGTTGTACAGTACATACAGTGCAGTGCATGCAGTCAATCGCTCACGATGGGTCTTCACGGATACGCAGTACGACCGCTTTCGCACAGGACGTTGGTCAATAAACACGGATCGTTTCACACGAGGAGTGTACTAGGTTCCTTGAGAAAAATTCCACCAGCGAAAGATTTAGTCGTAGGTCGGGACCTCCGACAAAATATCTCAATGTTTGAGAAAATTTTGCAAGGAATGTAGGACATCTCAAACATTGGTGTCCTTTCACATGAAGCTCATTTTGTAATATTTCTCAAACATTGAGAACATTTCTCAAGGAATGTTGGCTTTTTTTCGTTGTGTGAAAAGGGCTTTACATTACAAGAGATACCTATTACAAAGCTTGCTCCAACCTGGTGGAATGACCCATGCCCATTTACATGATACTACACGTATTTATGTACATGTACATACATATACAATGTACATACATATACATTGTACATACATTATGTACATGTTTTTGTATGTACATGTAGCACTGTTCACTGGGCCACTTTATTTCTAAAAATAGGTTGACCTCAGAGAAATATAGTGTCCATTGTAATTGCAGAAGCAGTGATTGTGATGGTCATTGTGGAACCGTGCTAAAAAACAAGATCCAAAATTTGTTTGGATATTTTTATCGTCCAGTCGTAGGACAACAGGGCGGCGGACTGCACCAAAGCCTGGGAGACGAGGTTGTGTTGAGCCATTTGTTTGTCCTGCTGTGGCCATCTCTTTGCTGGATTCCTTGTACATACTTACAGAATGCACGTGTATTCTCAATGCAAGTCTAAAAGCAAGGCCAGTCCATTTCCCTGATAATTTTGGTTTGGTCGTGTTCATGTGTCTAAAGCGCGCATTCTGAAAGACGAAATTGAAAGTGTGTGCATGCGTGTTACAATGACTGCCTACACATACTTTTTTGAGTCAATTTGTCCGCCGACACGGCTTCTTTCTTTAAAAAAAAAAAAAAGTCTGTTGCTGTACAAGTGCTGTGCTGATAAAATATTACATAGACTTATTGTATACAGCAATGGTGACCATACTAGAGTGGCTTCCAAACATTTTGTCCAATCCGGTTACCAACCTCAGGCTGGAAGAAATGAATACCCACGGGGGGGATCCCAGGGTTGGCAAGTACAAAATACAATATTACAAGCCAAAATACAATATTATGCATAGTGCCTTTTGATCCAGACAGGAGATCTCAAGGACATTCTGCCAGTCTCTCTCTGGGTAGATATTTAGGGCATTCATCTGTCTGGTCAAATAAGAACAGCATTACTGGGCAGTCTGGTCTCTGCCACACACACAGCCCCTCCCCCTCCCCCTCCCCCCCCCCACACACACACACACACACACACACACACACACACACAGTAGCTGCCCTTGAAACCTTAATGAAGAACTATCACTCTACCATGTAGTAATGCATATCGGAGGCCACTGATGGCAGAGAGAGGCATGAGATTTTTAAATGCTTAATGACACTGTGTAAAATAATGGTACTATATGATGTGCAAGGGTTTATATGTTGGAAACCAGGGCATTAATGGACTACATCTGCTGTCATACAGATGTGTACAATAGTGAAGCATGGACTGGACTGGCCATGAGAGACTTGTATAATTTGTACCTAGATGTAATTTTGAATTAACTATCTCCACTTAAACTATAACTGCGCAGAAAACAATTGTTCCAAAAAATGGGTATACACTGTACATGCATTGAAATATAGAGTCGAAAATGTAATGCGCATTTTGATTGGGAGGTCTTGAATTGTGTGTTGAAAATTATGAATTTGGTATAGCAAATTTAGGAATTTTGTGTAACAAGTTTAGGAATTTTGTTTAGCAGTTTGCTTTGCGATACAAGTGAAATTGTGATAAAAGCATAAATTTACAGATACGCAGTTATAGCAAATATTTGAAGGTCGTATTTATATGACGCTCTTCAAAATGGTTGTTTCAAAATACATGCACAAAAATATGCACAAAAACCCTTTTTTTTAACTATATCTTTATCTGTTTAACTTGTACGTATTTATAAGTAAATTGTACTAAACTACTTGTCCTTAGTGATACTGACAATCAAAGTCATTTTCTGTTAATTTGATTTGTAAAAAAGCAAAATGGCAGCTTACAAAAGTGTCCATTATGGCTTTCCTCATATTTTTGTTTGCATTTAATCCTGAGAAATGAGTTCATGCACTCTTTATTTAAAAAAAAAACCCAAAACAGATAATATTTGTCTTCAACAAGCTCAGGGTGTCTGCAAAGGAACCCCCACATCCAAGATGACATTATATGGTTCGCCAACGCGAACAAAGTTGGCATCGGGCATATCTCGAAAAACCTCGCATTTCCTGTTTGGCTGGCAGGGCCCATCGAAAATGAGCAAGCTCGTGAGAACACTGAGTGTGTGCAGTTTTCCCCAGAAGGGGTTTGGAACCAAGGCAATTCTGTGCAGACTTTTTGATGTTTGCCCCAATGGCCTATGAACATGATCAGGTCGTGACCTTAAGGATCCACAGGACATGGCCACTTTGGCCTTGGCTGTCTCAACATTTCAATGCCAACCACATGGGCATTACGGCAGACTGGGAGGGGCACCAGGCAATAGCCATGATGGCTGTACATGTATTTAAGATGGAGGCCTGCATGATGACACTTTTGGCTTGAACAAATCTAAGTCATTCTACTTTGGATGATGGAGTACACAATAATAAAAAACAGGGTGGTTGTGGGGGGAGGTTACTCACAATTTTGTGTAAGATCATTTTTGGTGTAAATGGTTTTGACGTGTTCCCAGTAGATGTGTGCACTGCATGCTGGGGGTATTATGAGAAAAGAGGAGTCCGCAGAGATTTGCAGTCTGACCAGGGGAAAGTACAGCCACCGAACTTGTCGCTAATCGTCAATTATCCAAGATGTAAGACACATCAATAAAGTCTAGACTGTGCTGGAAATGAGCCGTGGACTGTGAGAACTAATTCTTTATGCAAAGCAATTGTAGAGCCTTCATGCATATAATGCGTTTGGGACATTGCAAACCCAAAACCTTGTTGGGAATATTAAAATTTACAATGAACAAAATTAATCGTTTGCCTGTGAAAAATTCAGTTTAATGAGTGATTGTACTTTTTTCAGTTCAACCCTCATAATGTCAGATCTGTCTTTGTAAAAACAAAACCGTCTTGTCTGAAGTCATTTAATTTATAGCAATGCAGCGTGATCTTAATGAATTGAACATTTATCTTATCAATAAATAATTTTAATTTTAATTTTATTTGAGTGCTTTTGGTGTAAGACAAATAAAACATTTTTGTCATTATGTTTAACACCAATATGTACTTATGGTAAAATGACTGTTAACCCTGACCTTCCCAAATCTTCCAAAATCCTCTTTGCTAAAGTGAAGGATTTTGGAGGATTGAGGTTATTAGGCATACTTGCCTTTCCATGGTACATGTACATCCATGTTTGTTGTAGTGATTGCAAGGCCAGTGCTTGGGTCAGTGGACACTGTTTATTGCTCCATGCATGCATCACAGATTAGAAACACATGTGTGCATACTTGTCATGTGCTTGCTTTACTACTGAAGGAATTTGGAGGATTCAGGTTATGTGTTTACAGCAAATGGGCCGAGGGAGTTAGGGTTAATAATACACACACGTTGGGTTTGTCTGAGCTTGTCTCGTGGGCGTGGCAGTGATTGTCCCCCTCAAAAACTGATCAGTAAACATCAGTCTAGACTCTCCTTATTAATGGAGCCCTGTTTTTTGTCATTTGACATGCCCTTGAATGAAAAAAAATAATAATAATCAAATCTTTGCTGCATGTCCACTGGGACATATCATTTAATTTGTTAGTGCAAAAGACCGAACATCTCTTGACGGACAATTAAAGTGGGAGGGGTGGGCATTTATGAAAATGAGAAATACTTAATTGCAATCAGCGATCAATGTGACATTTTATCGCGGCCTTTGTACACGTCAACAGTCATGTGCATTAAGTCTGCTGGGGAAATTGATGCTGTATACATTATATACACATGGGTGCTTCAATCTTTGCGTATGGCGAGCCAAGATATCGGTTTTTGAAAAATGCCCTCTTTGGTTGGTCAGCATGCAGATACCGGTAAATCGGCTCAACATCTCCAATTGTTTAACTGTGACCTTTTATACATGACAGTGAAATAAAAAACAAATTGGTCCACAGCTCTGTAATACTAAATTTATATCGAGCTAACAATTGTTAAGAAATATATTTTAAAAAAATTTTTTTAAATGTTAAACAATTAGATAGAGAGAGATATATATATATATATATATATATATATATATATATATATATATATATATATATATATATATATATATATATATATATATATATATATATATATATATATATATATATATATATATATATATACACATAGCAAAAGAAACGTCACCCCTAAAAATATTTATTATTTTCATTTTATAATTAATATAATTTGTTTAATGAAGAATATTATGAGTATGGAGTGTAACACGAACACAATGTTGCAAATTTGGTTGACCTCAAAATTCGTGACGTCTGAGGACACATGAGCTAAACATGTTCTCATACTTATCAAAATTTAGGGGGTGCCGTTTCTTTTGCTGTTATGTATATATATATATATATATATATGGTTAGCTCAGTTGGGAGAGCGCTCTACGGTAATTGAGAGGTCGCGGGTTCGAGTCCGGCATCAGCCAATTTTTCTTTGCTCGCTACCCGTTTATATATGTATATATATATATATATGTATATATGTATATATGTATATATGTATATATATGTATGTGTAAAGACCGTTTGCGGTGACACCATGTGAAAAATTCTCTTTGGAGCAGTAGTAAGTTCTGAAAAGAACTGGTGGTTACAACTCGACGTTTCGATCAGTATGCTCTGATCATCTTCAGACGATATATGTATTTATAAATAATATAAAGAAATAATTACTGCGATTCAATACCAGTGCTTAACAGTCATTAGAGATGCCTACATGTATATAGCATGTCTACTAAAGGTAGCTGTTTGTTGCCAACATTCACAAGTTGTGCAGTTCACAGAGACTGGAAAGTCCCTTAAACGCAACTGTTTTATCCATTTACAATATTAAAAATAACAATCCACAAAATCAAAAGTAGGGGGATCCTTTTTAGCATGTATGTGAACAAACTGAATTCATGGTTGGCCAATCCATTGTGAATTCACCCATATCACAAATGGTATAGCCCAGCCGCCTGGTAGTAATTTCAGGCACCATTGTTCACCCCTGCCTGACCCCAATCTGGGTACCAATAAAAGTCGCCCCCAAAAAATAAAGTGGACCTCTCTGAAAAAATACATGTTTTTGGGGTTAAAACTTAGAAGAGTAGGTTGTGTACAATGTAGTAAACACAGGGCTATATGTACACATACATGTTTGAATGTAAAATTTTATCTTATGAATAAGTACAAGTACATGTAAGTGTACACTGTACAGAGTTTGATCTGAATTTTACAGACAAATGGATGCACTTGTTTCGTCAAAAATTTGCACTTTCATTAAATCTATGAAATCAAAAGTGATGTGGGAAAAGTCCTATTATTTTTTTTTATTTATTTTTTTTAAATTTTAAATTTTTTTTTTTTACTCGGCTCAGACTTGTGAATTCCTTTGAGCGTTTGGTCAGATGGTGGCACCAAGTCAGGACACTTGCATCATAGAGCAAGGAACCCTAGTTGTGCTCAGATCTGGTTGCACCATGGAACGCACACCATTGTGTGATGTTCACAGACTTTCTTATTTAATGACAGATTCTGTAGATAGAGGCACATGGTTTAGTTGAAATGCACACATGTATACTTTGTTTTACCTGTAGAACCCGTTTTACCCCGAGTAAAACTACATGTACACAAATTGGTTGTGTCCACGATACACAAAATGCACGCCGAATTTCCAATCCAGCGCAAAATATTATGCCATTCCATTCACTGAACACTCCCAATTTTGTGTGGATTCATGGGCAAGCCAGGTAGACTGAATTGCCCACAGACTGACCCCAGATATTAAAGGTCAACGGGTTTGCATGGGGGAAACCTGGTCACTACACATAAAAGTCTGTCTAGCCGAATGCATCCACTGTAATCAGATAATGGAACCTCGGGTTTTGTAAGTCCTTAGGTTAATAAAAGTGCAGTGATATGTCTAATATATAATCAGCATGGAATATATAAATACTGTACAAATACTGGTATATAATTGTATGCTTGTAGATACATGTAACTACATGTATACGAATTCATGTGAATATTGTGTTGTTGTTGTTGTCGTCGTCGTTTTTGTTGTTTTTGTTGTTTTTGTTGTTTTTGTTGTTGTTGTTAAATATAATTAAAAACAAAAGAAAAAACCAACATCAAAGAAGGTGAAAAAATAAGAACACAAGCAGGGAAATAAAGAGTCTTTGAAAGGACAATCGGCCTAAAGACATGAACGAGATAATAAAGGACAATCGGACTAAAGACATGAACGAGATAATAAAGGACAATCGGCCTAAAGACATGAACGAGATAATAAAGGACAATCGGACTAAAGACATGAACGAGATAATAAAGGACAATCGGACTAAAGACATGAACGAGATAATAAAGGACAATCGGACTAAAGACATGAATGAGATAATAAAGGGGGGAAGAGTTGAACCATTCTACAGGATTATTCATGATTAAGAACTGGCTGCACACCAGGCTAAAATTTAAAAAAATTGATTAAGAACGTTTCACATCAGAACTACAGAAAACTCACGTAAATGAATTGAAATGAATTTTCATGTCTTTACCACAATAAAGCATACAAACAGGACACATTATGTGGGATGTAGCAGTAAAGTAAAATAACACAAATAGGCCTACAACTGCATTTTCAGCAAGAACGGTTTTGTTTGTGTCTTTAAATTTCTTTTTCAAATGATCTTTTGCAATTTAAAGACAATGTTGAATTGGATTTTAGGTTGTGTTTTTTTTCATTCACATATTTTCACATTTTGTTATATATTTTTTTAGCGCCTTGCCCTCCTGTTTGGGTGGTGGAAGAAAAATCCAGAGTAACAAAGGAACGCTTGCCAAACAAAGCTTTGAACAGTCCAATTCCTTACAAAACTAAATGTTTATAACATAGCCATGTTGAAAAGTTGCCCAAAAAAAAGATCACCTTTGTGTTCATATGTGCATTTATACCTTTGCGCAAACCAATCAAGCAATATCATTTGCTGTGCCTTCCTGGGCTTACAGTCCAACGATTTCAACATGATCAGATCGGGTCTTTGAAATGCCATTTTATTTACTCAGATAATAAGTTTCCATTATGACAGAAGATTTATACTCGAATAGTCAAAAACTAAATATGATGGATGAGCAGTGTTTCCCCTTTTAACACTACATGATGTATTCATGCATTTTAAATCGCCTAGAGGAAATGTGTAAAAGAACATCAAATTCAAAACACATCAAATCCCCATGTGTGGGAAACATGAATCAGTTAAAAGCATCCAGTAAGCCAGGATTGTAATATTTATCAAAGTGCCAGATTTGTAATGCATTAGACATCCAAGGATTCCCTGTAGTCTCAAAGCCTCATAAATCATGCCCAAGTCAGTCAAAGTAATAAAAAAAAAAAAATCTTGTCAACATGGCTTCAAAAGTTATAAAACAATCAGTGTTTTTTTTTTCGTTTTTTTTCCCCTCCTCCTTTCATTTATAATTTAGTAAAATGACCCATACAAGTTTTGCCATTAGAATGTGTACAAATGAGCTGTGTATTGCAGCTTTGTGAACCCCATTTCATGGAGCTAACTAAACGGAACATGTTGCTTGTACGGCTGTGTGTTTTCGGTTATTTCGGGAACCGGATACCCGGAGAAAATCGGAGGCTTCCATTTGTCGTTTACGGGTAATGGGAACCAAAAAATGGAACCGGGTAATGACAGTTTCGGTCAGTTACCCGGATCCCCGGTACAGCCTTAGTCGCTTAGCAAGTTTATCTACATGTAGCTGAGAACTAGCTACAGGCAATACATTACATGACAATTTGGCTGGTAACCTATTTTTGCTAATTGTCTGTGCTCAGCAGATTTGTGTGCTTAGCGGCTCCATGAAATTGATCCCAGGGGCCCAATTTCATCCAGCTGGTAAGCAGAAAAATATTTGCTTAGCAAATATTTTTTGCTAAGCAATATAATACAGACTACCAGCCAAAATGCATACTTTTTGTATGAAAGTTTGGGTGGTAACCAAAGAAATCCGCTAAGCAAATTTCTTTCTGATAAGCAATTTGTTCTGCGTAGCAGCTACATGTATATGAAATTGAACCCAGGTTATATGTACACAACATGTACAGTGTAGGTTGATAGATCGCCCCTCCCCCGACATGGAATATCAGCAGTATTGAAAACAATCCTGATGCCTTGATAAAAACAAGAAAGTAAGATTTAACATCTCTATCTAAATTTAAAAAAAAAAAAAAATAGTAATTAACTTTATTGGACATCACCAGATATATTGCTGAATAAGTTGTCAGCAGTAAGCAACAATAGTAAAAAAAAACTTTAAAAAGCCATATTTTCTGGCTCTGGAATTCGCATTGCATTGATAAATATGGCAACCCTCTTGGCCTGTTTATTGATGTCAATGCATGGTAAATGCATAGTAAATGCACAGTAAATGCACAGACGGTGAAATCCACTGAGTCAGTACACTTCAGTGTCCTCATGGTAATTTCACAAAACCCAAGCTGATCGTTACAGTAAATCACATCTGTGCGTGTACATGGTGATCTTAGTTAACATGTGGCCAACATATCCATTTCTGAGTTCAGGTCCATCCTGCCCTGCAAATTAACCTTCCATTATGCTATTTGGCTGCGGTGCATATATATGTACCCCCTACATACACATGTACCCCCTACATACACATGTACATGTACATGCTCACGCTCATGCCTAGTGTACATTTCAGTACACTGGAACGGAAATGTGAAGTCTTAAATACATGTAAATCTTAAATTTACTTTTGACTTTTTTTACCCTGCCCCCCCTCACAAACCCCTCCTCCCCCATTAAAAACAACATTTCATGCTGCAAATGTAGAACCCATTTAACCCCCTCCCCATTTTCGTGTGGGAATCCTTATTCCGTTAGAAGGAAGAAATGCACTTGAAAAGTGATCTTCACTGAAACTGTGATTATTCTTCTGACCTGCACGCACTGTGCCTCGGTGATAGAAACACCTGCCCTCCTTACATAAATCACTGTACTTGTACTGTATTTGACTGCAGCCGAGAAAGCTGCACGAATGTACGCATTGTAATGTACTTGGGAACGAAGAAACATTTCACGGCAACAGGATACGCTGCTCTCCCTCCCTGTCCTCTTTCTCGTTCTTGGCTGACCTCTGACCTGTGCGCCCTTGTTGCCCTGCCATGGAGTGCACAATAACATGAATTTTGTGTTCACATTGTCGTATGTACTTGTTGCCACAGGGGGATACCATGTACTAGGCACACTCAGTCCTTTCTCCTTAGTTAGACCTATATTGTATTGCTGTCGTATGTTCTGGAGTTTGGAGACAGTTTTATAGCCAGAATACGCCTTAAGTAAAATATCTGTAAATTGCATCCATACTTTATAAGAATCAAGATATGCATGACATAAAACACAATAAAAGGGGCCACTTTCCTACCGTCACGTTAGCAGTTTTTCTAATGGTTGAAATTTTTTTTAAATATCTGAAACCACCCAAAAAGAATTTCAACATTTGAATAGACATGCATGCTTATCCTAAAGATAATTTGAGTTGATTATTACTATTATTTGTTTAATTACCCTAAAATTTCCATCAACAAATGGACGGAAAAGTGAGGTAACTTTTTCCGTCCAATTTTTATGGAAATTTGAGGGTAAAAAAATAAATAAAAAAATTTAAAAATAAAATAAATCAACTCAAATTAGTTCTAGTATAAGCCTGCATGTCCATTCACATGTTGAAACACTTTTTGGTCGGTTTCAGGTACTAAAAAACTGCTAACGTGACGGATGCAAAGTGGTCCCCTTTATTGTGTTTTATGTCATATATAGTATAAAAACCAACCTGTGAAAATTTCAGCTTTCATTTTTCCCCCCAGAAAATCATTGTTGTTTCATCCACTCAATTCAAATCATGTTATGTGTATGTTATTGTGTAAAAGTTAAAAACAAAACACACCGAAACAGTGTTTGCACATCCTAGTGTTTTTTAATTGAACCACCCCTCTGGTTCATAAATGTCTGCTAAACCTCTGACACGTAAGTCACACCCTAACTCCCGCATCTCTCCTTATATATCAAAGGAAATGAAATTCTATCCTCGTGCTAGTCTTCATTTTTTTTGGCCAAAAATTGGGCACATATTTTCAGGAGAAAACTGTATAAGTAGATGTCCACAATTTGTGTACATGTTTTAAAATTTAAAACTGTACTAGGACAGAAAGTACAGTAATGTATCATGTAGTTTTCTTGTAAATCTTCATCTTCAAAGAGAGGGGAAAAAATCACGTACGTGTACGTATAATTCACTTGCAGAAACTACATAATGTTGGCATTTTGTTTGTGTGTGTTTTCATTTATTTTTGAGATCATATTTATCAGAATCAATAACAAACGCATAATATCTAAAATGAGAAAACTTTCGTCTAGATAGCCAACACTCGGGGTTGCGTTATTCTTGTAAGAGTCGTCAAGATATTAAACAAGCTATTGGTGATAGCAACTCAAAAAAACCTAATTGGTTTAAGCTGTGCTGTCTAGTTAGAATTAGGTCATGTCTTCACAAGCGCATACAGGTTGGACTGAATGTACATGAAAATGTAGGCCACGCCATTGGGGCACTGTTGAGGGGCCTCATAAATTTATAGTCCTGCATGTGCACATGTGTACAATTGCAGCACCTCCATTTGGTGAAATATTGGGGATGTTAGCCAATTTATTCGCAAAATTATCATGTCAATTATCTGAAATCCATGTATTCATCTGAAAACACTGAAAACTTTAAAAACTAATTTAAAAAAAAAAAAGAAAAAAAAAAAAAAGAGACACTGCGATTGATTATATTAGTGTTGGTTGAGGGACTGGATGTCTAGATTTTTGTCGTCAGAAATTGTGTGTATTATATTTTGATACTCTTGATTCCAGCAATTCATTCACCAGGGACTGTGATATTTGTATAAGTCGTGATTATGTGCATGTACATGAAATTGGTCAATTTTAAGAAAGAAGAATGCTCAACATTTTTGCATGTTCTGACTATGTAATTCAGTTTGAGACATGTTCTCACATGTTTTACAGTAGACGGATGTGGTGATTTCGTTCTGATAGGACACGCAACCCATATTTTATGTAGGTTTTTTTTTTTTTTTTTTTTTTTCTTCCACATACAAACAGTCATGAAGTGCATAACAGGTAGGCTTTTTCCAATTCTTAAAATCCGTATTTTACATCCAAATAAAGTACATATGTACCACATAATTCACCTACCCCTAACTATACTGTTTATTTCTAATTTGTAAGTTGTTGAATATTAATTAGTAATAATCTGATTTCCGTATTCTAAATTGGAACGGGTACATCAGTTTTGTTGTTCATGTAGTATGATGATGTCATATATTTGCATGAACTATTTTACTTGCATTGTTATTATTATTTATTGAAACAAATGAATGACTGATAGACCCTCTATGTACACTAAAATGCTAACATGAAATACACATATACTATGTAAATATACATGTATACACTGTGTAAATGATCATGAGAATATTAGAGGGCCTATCTGATTTTTTATTTTATTTATTTATTTATTTATTTATTTATTTATTTTTATTTTTTACAAATGATAATGGTTCATACACTTATAATACTGCATGTGTGTAAGGCCACGCCTTCACCCGAGTGAGGCTGTACAGAGTAGCCAAGACTTTTTGTCTTCAAGCAGTGTTCAAGCTCACTGTACGTGTACGTTTGTACATACACGTACAAATATGTACAATGTCCGTGTGCAGTCAGTCTATGTATTCAACAGTTGCCAGTTGTTCTGGGGTTTGTTTCATAGCGCTGTTGATCAGTGTGCACATTTTTTCTGCTAACTATAGCAGAAACAAAAAAATGATAGACATCAGCATATTTCACCAGTTCATGAGAAAAAATTGGCATCGTGGCGTGGGCGTGTGCGCACCATTGTTACGTGTATATATTGTCACTCATTTGCTGTACGCGGTGTGGTACTGTAGCAATATGGTAACGTGCAGCCAATGCGATGAAATGAAAAACGTCAAATGAGCAACGTGCTAGTTGATTGTATGAAATCAGCCCCATAGACAATAGGGGCCTGTAGAAGCAAATTTCATAAAGATGCTAAGCAGGAAAAATTGCTTACCGGGAAAATAATTTCCTTAGCAAATGTCTTTGGTTACCCGCCAAACGTTCATACAAAATGTATGCATTTTGACTGGTAGTCTGTTTCATAATTGTTTAGTCCAAATATTTGCTTAGCAAAATTTCTCTGCTTCGCAGCGCTATGAAATTGAACCCCAGGTAACACAGTGGGCTTTTACTGGTTGGCCGTGCTTATGGCAATGAATTAATTACGACATTGTCATTCATCCAAGGGTTAGCACACTGTGCACAGACCTGTCAAGCGCTGCACAGATTGACCAATGAGGTAATTATACAGCCATCACATTCACCTCTGGCTGTGCATTAAACATGGTAGTCTTAACTCCAGCTGGTTGTTAGAATGACATCGCCTTGTGCTGTTTGTTACCAGCTTACTGTGCAGTACTGTAGACAAATTTCTGATGGACGGCTTGACTGGATACTAAAAGCATGACTGAGGTTTTCTGCATCATTTAAGGTTGGACAGGGACAAGGTCAGGGCATATACAGTACATGTATCTAGACACTTGCATTCTGCAAGGTTGGACAACCTTTCCTTGAAATGTTGTTCTGTGTTTGGCCATGTACATGTAATAATGCATAACACAGTCCAATAAACCACAAGGGAAACTGACTAGGTACATACCAATGTACATTGTTTGAATGAACATTTCATATTATTTTTTTTAACTAGAGCCAGGCCTGTGATTTCTCAGGATTTTTTGACAAATCTCCCTTTGCCTCCAAATTTTCTTGAAAAGAAGAGAAGTAGTCACCAAGGAAAGAAAGAAGCAGCCTTTCACTGTGTCAAAGCCTCTACTTTCTTGTTTGTGGGGATGTGGAGAGTCTGTAAATCCTCTGTAAAAATTAAACATCCAGGAGGTTCAGGGGGGTGGCGGCTTTGTCCTCTAGCCCAAAGGGAGACCCAGACCCACTACCCATTTTCCAGGATTTGTTACTTTTTGTCAAATCACACTGCTGTAGAGCAAGGATTTGAACTTGAGACCTCCGGGTTAATGTGTTGGCCATCTACTGACTCAGCAATCTAATAATAATAATAATAATAATAATGTGGACTTATATAGCGCACGTATCCACCAAACTGGTGCTCAAGGCGCATTATATTAACCCTACTCATCAGGCGCATAGATCATTCCTCAAACCATCTCAGCTCCCTGGGGAGTATACAGCTCAATTGCTGCCATTACAGCGCATATAGGGCTAATCAAACACAACAACCAACTCTGCCCTCACAGGTACCCATTTACCCCTGGGTGGAGAGAAGCAATTATGGTAAAGTGTCTTGCTCAAGGACACAAGCACCATGGTCACGGTTGGGATTCGAACCCACATTCTGACGACTCGACCATCAGAATACAAATCCGATGCACTAAACCGCTCGACCATGGCACTCCATCTAACCCTAATGTTGGTGGCCTCCTTATTTTGTCAAATATAATACTTAATTCCACCTGAATTGTAAGTATTACTTCCATACTTTGGTATTTTCATCCACATTTAAGCTGGACATTCTTTGAGCTTTTTCTTTAAAACCCTCCTATTGGATTGATCATTTAATACATGTACCATTCTGTCATGCAATGTTTTCATCTAAACCTTACTGAAGTACTCCAGTAAAACTCTAACCACCCCATATCCTGCAAAATCCTCCAAGGGGCACTTTTTTGGAAAAATTCAGCACTGTTGGAAACTGGTACTTTCACTTCTTCAAATGGAGCAAAATTACTACCTGGCAAAGGAGTACAGGCCATAAGTGCTGAATATGAAAGATCAACGAAAATGCATGGTGCATTTTGAAGATCAGGGCATGTTTCCAAAAGTGCACTGATGGATTTTGGAGGATTCGGGAAGGTTCCTAGGCAGAATACCTAGGGGGTTAGGTTTAATGATCTAGACGGTTAAGTTGGCTGGTCTTGAATGGTCAGTCAACTCGCTGGCAAAAAACTTCAGGCTGTCAATCAAGATGGCTTTGCTTAAATCAATACAGTCACACCTTTGCATGACAATTGTAAAGTCTACACGCACTGTATGTCGGTCACACGCGTTGCTTTTTGTACAGGTGTGTGACCGAGTTTTCCAGCATTTGCTAAGGGTTGGTGAGGACTGTGGGCAAATCTGCGGTGGTTTATTGTACCCAAAGTACACATAGGAGGGTTTAAAATGATGTTCTTTGGTTGGTCATAACATTTGTTTGTCATTTTCTTTGTATTAGGTTCTTTTCATACACATTTTCTTTAAGGGCAAAATCAAATCAATTGTTTATCATCAAACTATAAATGTCGTGAAACCTGCTGCTATATAGGATTCTAGCCGGCCAGTCGTCATCGGGCAAGCTCGGTGGTCGAGAGGTTAAGACGTCTGCACTAGTAAGCAGGAGGTCGTGGGTTCCTAACCATTACATGTGCAATGTAGTTACCTAATTTAAAAATGTTTGACATTTGTTTATGTATTTTATTTTTTCTTACCCAAGTCTGAATTAAGTTTCTTATTCAACTCATTTGTACACAGCATGCATTTCATTATAAAAATCCATGTTTTTTGTTGTATGATGTTGAAATTAATTATTGAGTGAGTGACGGTGAATGAATGATTTATTTTTTCATGATTAATACATATTTTTTAGATATTGGATTTGGCATTATCATTATTGCACTTGTGAAAATAACGTCAGTTGTTTTTATTTTTGTATTGTAATTATCCAATATCCCACAGATTGATTAAAAATTAACACAAACATGAAAAAGGTTGCTTAAATAGACTGATTAACCCTAACTCCCTAGGCCCATTTGCTTACACATAACCTGAATCATCCAAAATCCTTCAGTAGTAAAGCAAGCGCATGACATGTATGCACACATGTATGTGTTTCTAATCTGTGATAATGGCCAGGGACCCTCCCTGCATGCATGGAGCAATAAACAGTGTCCACTGACCCAAGCACTGACCTTGCAATCACTACAACAAACACGGATGTACATGTGCCATGGAAAAGCAAGTATGCCTAATAACCCCAATCCTCTAAAATCCTTCACTTCAGCAAAGAGCATGTAGCATGTAACCTCAATCCTTTAAAATCCTTCACTTCAGAGGATTTTGGAGGATTAGGGAAGGTTAGGGTTAATACAATTGAATGTAAAAATGGCTTCATATACTGCTTGCATTGGTTTGAATACATTGTGGCTTTAAGTATATTTATTGGAAATGCACCATTGCACTGCTGATAAATCATTACAATATGCGGTTTGATTTCTAGGTGGTGTTGTATGACATTCATCCACAGAGAAGCAAGCTGTTGGTTTTTAAGAACAATGATACCCCGCATATTTGGTTTGCGGTAAACCGCAGCATAGCTGCAAAACCGCCAATTGGTCCCAGAACGAAAAAATATATATATATATATATCATGAGGGAAAAAAGCTGTTGAGTTAAGGGAGATGCGTGACAGTCAGAGTGCAGTAGGGAGAGAATGTTCAGTCTTTGGCTAACCCCATTTTTATCATGTTCTAACATGTCTGGGCAGTGGAATGATTACATACGGGTGTGTGTAACACTCGGGGATTTGAGTTCAAAAATAAGGTACTGTGTATGAGGATAACATAAAAATAAATAAATAAATAATAAAAAATCACAATTTAAACAAATCCCTCTAAAATTGCAGTTTGTACATGAGAAACTGCACCCTTCTAAACCTTTTCACCGGAGTGTTTTGAAAGGTTCATTGTGCAGTACGATGTCGGGTTTTGAAAGGTGCTGCAGTTACTACAGTGATATGTTTTGAAAGGTGCTGCAGTTATAAGCTATGCACTACGACAGGTTTTTAAAGGTTGCTGCAGTTATAAGCTGTGCACTACAATGTCAGGTTTTGAAAGGTGCTGCAGTTATAAGCTATGCACTACACTGACAGGTTTTGAAAGGTGCTGCAGTTATAAGCCACAGTGTATGCACTAACTGACAGGTTTTGTAAGGTGTGTGTACCATTGGGCATATGGTTGATGCACAGTCCAACTTTTAGCAGGACCAGTGTCACAGTGGGTTAGAATTTAATTGTGGGGTGGGTGTTACCTGTTAACCAGTATGTGTACCTGTTGTATGCACAAGGGCATTTCCTTATGATGGACATGTAGGACAAGACTGAACCATCAACAAACCATTCAAAATCCTTCACTTTAGCAAAGAGGATTTTGGAGGATTTGGGAAGGTTTAGGGCTAATCAAGGCAATATTGCACGTTTCAAAACACCAGTCCTTTCCTGAATTAGTACAAAGAATGAACATCGTCTCCTCCCTCATGTACACTTAATCTCTGCATTATCGGCCTCCTTTCTAGGGAAAAAAAAATTGACAATAAATCAGCTCTTATTCATAATGATAAAATGGAAAGTTTGTGCAAATAATTGCATCTAAAGGCATTGTGTGCTGCTTATAAAACCCTAAGTGTATGAGTTTGTATGTGACAGTGTTACTGTCGTTAAAGTTTGCCTCAATTGGGGAAAAGTGCTTTTGTGGATCATGTCAAATGTCTGATATATTGGTGTGCATGACAGTACTTGAATGGTCTGAACTGCAGGCTGTCACTGCTGTACAACGTGAATGCATGGTAGTGCCTGCATGCAACTGTGCACATACAAAAGCATTTCTATACAATGTACACATCTTACACAGAGCAGTGGGCCTGTGACCCTCACAGTGGATGGTATGTCGCTGTGCCTAACATCCATGAACAATAAGAGCAAGTTTCTACCAATAGACCTTTGAAGTCTGACCTCGTTATGAGGTCACTGTCTAGACAGCCCTCAACTCTTTTTTTTTTTTTCTTTTTTTTTGGAAACTCTTTCCTGGTTTATTCTTTACTTTTCTGTGGTACAGTAGTTGCTAATTCTTTACTATGGGTTTAATCTGGATTTGCCCGGGATGATCAATTTTCAACTAAAAAAAAAATAAAAAAATGTTACGTTTTAAATATTATCAGGAAGGCTTACTGTTCTGATAAGATTTAGATTTTGTAGTGTCTCTTTATTTTTAGTCAGCGTTCAAATTTGATTAGCGATTGGTGGAGTAATAGTCCATTGCGATGGTGGGGGGAAAAAAAACCAGAAGTTTCAACTTAACTGGTTTCCTGGAAGTGGGTATTCTGGTTTTGTTTTCTCATAAGATACTGCAATAAATAAGACACAGGTGTGTGTGTAACCGTCCCCTCAGGATTGTCCAAGTCTAAATTTATAAACCACATTTGAAATGCCATTCAAACGGCAACTGTTTAATTTTTTAAATTGTTTAATTGCTTAAAGGGACAGTATTGTCACGATCAGAGTAGACTTTCAACAGGGCATGGAATCGGTGTCCTAGTTTAAGATTAACACTGTGACTGAAAGTGACTGGCTCATTTATGCAGCAGCAACGGTAATATGGCCTTACCGTGTGGGACATTATTTTCAGTCACCGAGTTAATCTAAAACCAGCACTCCGATTCCATGCCCTGTTGATTGTGACGATAGTGTCCCTTCAGCTGTAAGAATGTTTTCATTATTGATTTCCAGGTAGTTAAATTTCCTAACAAAAGGTTGCATGATCCCAAAATGGTCATATTATTTGCTGTGCCTGCATGCTTACTTTTTAATTTCTTTAAGCCAGTATATATGTATTTTTGGGTAAAATCATACTTCCCAACTGACCTGCGACTTGCGGGTTTGGCCCGCGAATAGACCTCCAAACCCGCCGACCCATGAGCGTGACTAAAAATCCGCAAATAAATAAAAAAATCATAAATAAAGTACATAAACAACGATATATTATAAAACCTGTAACACGAACGGACGTAGCATATGGTCTGTTTTTGCTACTACAAAACATGTACCAGATTTATAGACCCATTCCTGACCTGGCGCGGCCGCCTCACAATGTCAAAATTCAACCCAAGTTCATCGACTGGTACAATGTACGTGTTTGATAATATATCTTTGATATTATATCTTTGTTTATGCATTATATTTATTAATTTTTTAAGGACCCCAATGGAAATAAGCCTACATATGTTATTGCCGTTTTTGGGTTATCCTTGGATAAATTTGGTATGTTTTCTCTTATCTTTGTTATGTGTTTTGTATTTTTGTCATCTTTTTATCCGAATAAATTCAATCAATCAATCATACCTGCACATGAATGGTGCATACAATGTAGGCCTATACATGTACATAACGAACATTGTAAATGACGACCAGCGAATGGGCTCTTCCAAGGGCGCTGTTCGTTGTAGCTGCCATGTTTTAAATTTTGTTCTTCAAGTATACTTTTTAAAATCTGTTTAAATCTTCGGTATTTTTAAACATCCAGTTTTTACTTGTGTGGATTGTTTTTCATCAATATATTGTCGTCAAGTACAGTACTTTAATTGTGAGTTTAAATTTGTCTTCGTGTTTCTTGGGAGTAAAACAGTTTTTATCGTTACACTTGTATGTTGTAACGTAACTGCGCCGCCATTTTTAAACATTTAGTCCAACTTCCAAGTGTGGATTGTTTTCTTCGGTATATTGTCGCCAAGTACATTACTTCAGTTTGTGAGTCTGAATTTGTCTTCTTGCTTTTGTGAGTAAACAAGTTTTTACCGTTGGACCCGTCTTGACTTGTGTTTTGTGAGCTAACGCAACCGTGTCGTCATTGAACATTGTTTGTTGACAAGTTAAGTAGGCCTACGACTGTAACGAGCCTACAATCTTTAATCGCACTTGCATCGTATCGTATAGTTGAATGCGGTATGTCAACAATCAAATCGGATTACTCCTGTTCCTGTTTGTGACTACCCAAATTTGGATACAATGTTTGGATCCTGCAAAGTGGCATCTACAAATATCACCATCACCTCCACCATGGTTCTATACACGATTAGGCAGATATACATCAGGTATGCGGACCCCTCGAGGATTTCATTTTCTAGTCTTCCACTTTGTAAATGGAGCAAGCATGGATATATCTGTCTTCAGATCAATGGTCACGATCCGCCTTTAGACTTGACTATGGATGGATATTTCTTTGAATCCGGGACCCAATGGAATTGATGGCTATCACAATGTTACAGCAAATTCGGGTGACAGCTATTATGCGGATCGCACTTCAACAATTTTTCATCAACAATCTTTGGGCACAACAGTGTGTTTTTTCGCGAAAATATACATTGTTGGTATTCTCAATGAGCTACTGGATTTACGGGGTAATTACTCCTTCCGGAATCAACTATCTCAGAAATTGCATGGCTGAAGAAGTTTAAACATTGTCGAGGTCGTGGGGCTGGAAAGCGAACATACCGTCCATATAACAGTTCGCGAGTCTGATGTCAACAGGATTAGCGCCAAGAACAATCGGACAGTTAATTATGAGAATTTAACTAAGATTCCCAAAATTTGTACTACCCGAAGATTCTGTTTGCCTTCTGTAATGGTGTTTAATTCACGTTCATTGATTAATAAGATGGATGAATTTCGATCATTTGTGCATGATAATCATATCAATATTGCATGTATTTCTGAAACTTGGTTTAGGAATGATAATTTTAATTAATCAAATCTCTGTTGAGAATTTTGTCTTTTGCTAAATCCAGAACCAATCGCCGTGGTGGTGGGGTGGCTTTGTATACACATGAGTCACTCCATACAGTTAGCTATGATGTACCAATTCCAGAGCAACTTAGTGGTTTGGGTTAAGATGAGACCTTCGGTATTACCAAGGTCTATTTCTAATTTGTTTTATTGTGCAATTTACTCGCCACCCAATGATCCTAATGCTGAACTCTTGATTAGCCACTTACAGGAAACAATAGATAAGATTACTTTAGACTGGCCAAATGCGGGTATTGTAATTGTTACAGTGACATGAACCAACTTGATGTTGGTCAACTAATAACGGGTGATTTTTGTCAAGTGGTTGATTGCCCCTCACGAGATTAGCGATTTTGGATAAAATCATTACAAACGTAGCTTGTTATTATGAACCTCCAGTCAGTAGGGCTCCATTGGGACGTGGTGATCACAATATCATTTATTGGAATCCCGTGCAGAGTTTTCAGAAGTTTTAAATACCACTCATTCGAGGACAGTTAGACGCTGAAGCAGTCTGTTCGGGAATTTGGTCAGTGGATAACTGGTTTTGAATGGCTAGATGTTTATTCTTCTGGGGCACTCAGCAGAAAAATGTGATGTATTTTACAGTATTTTGAATAATGCGATTAAGGAGTATTTTCCTATAAAAACCATTAAGTTACATGTAAATGATATGCCATGGATGACTTCGGAAATAAAGAGTTTGATTGCACGTAGACAAGCTTTATTTGCACATGGTAATTTGAGATGGAAAACTGTAAGAACAAAATTATCAGACTCATAGCTTTGGCAAAGAAAGATTATTACCATGGTCCGTATACAGAGGTTAAAGACTAAAATCCAACCGCAGGGTCTCGTACAATTAAACTAATGACATCCGGTGTTACATCTGAACTTTCAATTGTTCCTCCGCCTGGTGTTGACATTAATGATAATGTGGCCATTGCTAATAGTATTAATTATATTTTTACTTCAGTTGCTGATGATTTGGGTCCCTCTTGATTTGACAAGCCTTCCGTTTATTTACCATCTCCTGAACCTTGTTCTTCGGTTCATGTTTGGGAGGTTTACAAACAAATTAGGAAGATTAAGTCTCGGAAGGCTGGGGGTCCCGATGGTATCCCAGTTTCTCTTATTCATGAATTTGCTTAATAACTGTGTAAACCTCTGACTAACATTTTGAATTCATCGTATCAGGAAGGTTTGGTTCCAAATCAGTGGAAAAAGGCTATTGTTATTCCCTTGCCAAAAAGTTTTCCCCCTTCTTGGAATAATCTTCGACCTGTGTCCTTAACTGACCATTTTGCAAAAATTTCAGAACATTTTATTGTTCAATGGATTACCTCAGATATACACATTAATTTGGATCCAAACCAGTTTGGTAGTAGGAAAGGGGTTTCAACAGCTCATTATCTTGTCAAATTAATTGATAATTTATGTTCCCATGCTGAGTTATCTAAGAGTCATAGTAGTCTAGTGGTTACAGATTTTAGTAAGGCTTTTGATCATATTGACCATAACATTCTTGTAAAGGACTTGATCTGCCTAGGAACGCGTCCTTCTATAATTCCTTGGATATGTAGTTTTGTCCGAAAGATCTCAATGTGTCAGGTACAAAAATTTGTTGTCCAATTTAAAATTCTTAACGGTGGTGTACCACAGGGAACGAAATTTGGTCCATTGGGTTTCCTTGCAAAGTTTAATGATGCATTAAGTCCGTGTAATGATATGGTCAATAATGGTAAAAGTTCTTTGTCTGAAATATGTACATGATATGACTATTGTACAGAACCATTTTAACAATGAACGAACAATCATTCAGGATTCTTTTTGGATGTATTTGGTGACTGGGCACAACAAATAACATGAACATTAACTCATCTAAATGTGCCAATATGAATGTGTGCTTTATGAAAATGTTCCCCAATATGAGCCCCTTTTATCATGGGTTCTGCTCTTGAGGTGGTGGATTTTGTAAAAATTCTTGGAATCTGGATTAGTTCTAACCTTAAATGGGATAAACACATAGATCATATTTATCGAAGGCCAATAGTAAGATATACATGCTGAAACTGTTGAAAAAATTTAACTTATCTCTACCAGATTTGTTAACTGTATACAAAGGTTACATCCGGCCTTTAACTGAATATAAACTCAAGCATGGAATGCAGGTTTAACTAAAAGCTCAGAATGATAAATTAGAATCCATTCAGAAACGAACCCTTAAAATTATATTGGTAAAGATTATGGTGATTATCATTCGTCTCTTTCTAAATGTAATATTGTATCCTTGCAAAATCGGAGAAAGGATTTATGCCTGAAGTTTGCTACTTCATTGCAAAACTCTGATTTATTTGGAGATTGGTTGCCACAACAAAGACATACTACTGTGCAATATCAGCTTAGACATGCTAACAAATTAACTCAATTTAAGTGTAAGACTAATCGGTTTAAAAATAGTCCTATCCCTTATTTTGTCAATATTTTGAATGGTAATTAGTTTTGTGTCCTATTTTGTGTATGTATTTTTAATGTTTTATTATGTATTTAGTAATTGTTGAGTGTGGTTAATTGTATACTTTGCCTCAATTTAGCCTTTGGCTACAAGTGCAATGTTTTAATAAACCAGAAATAATAAAAATAAAAAGTTGGGAGCAATGGTAAAATGTCTGTAAAATCACCCATACTTACACGCATAAAAACCCCAACCTGTGAAAATGTGGTTTTATTTTTATTGTGGTGTTAACAAGAAAATGGTCACCATGCATTCAGTTTACATTGTATTATTCCAACATAAAATTTGTCTCCGGAATTTGAAAATTCATTTGCAAAAATATTTCCCAGGTTTTAATAATTTTTTGTTTTTCTTGTAAAATAATAAAGCTTTCTCTTCAAGTTCTGGGTAGAACAAACATGGTTGGAATGTTTGCTGAATTTTCTAATTTCACAATGAAATTACAAGGCAAACTTTTATGAATGATATTTTTGAATGGCATGTTATATACATATATGACTCCATTTAACATACAGGAAGAGACAAGACGATAGTTTCCCATCAAACCAGCCAATATGTTAACAACAACATGAGATCTATACATAATAAGGTTTAGTCTGTCAATGGATTTGTTGTCCGTTCTTGGTATAGTCATTGTGTAAACCCCATTTACACAATTGAGAATTCCACATGGTGTCACCGCAATTAGTCTTACCCATTTACACAACATTAACCACTAAATATGTACCCTAATTAAATCACTAATTGACATTAGGCTGTGTCACCCACTGCTTAGTTCAGTCTAGATGGCAGATTAACCCCAACTCCCTATGCCCATTTGCTTACACATAACCTGAATTCTCCAAAATCCTTCAGGAGTAAAGCAAGCACATGACATGTATGCACACACATGTGTTTCTAATCTGTGATAAGCCCTTTTCACACTACAGAGCCAATTCCCGGGAAAAAAATTCCCGGGAAATTCCCGGGAGTTTTTAACTCCACCAACATCCCAGCGACCGTTCACACTGTACCTATCTGGTCGCTCCCGGGAACATTATTTCCCGGGAATATGCACGGTCGTTTCACACTCGCGATCAAATCCCGGGAAATGCGCTATCTGAATCGGCCCATACGGAAGTTGAAAATGTTGTGGGCGGAAGTCCAATCCCAGAATTCCACACGCTCAAGCACCTGCCGGCGCGGTGACGACCGGGTTGTTGTGACTGTTTCCCAGGCATCGCGTCGTGGACCAAAATGGCTCCTTCAAACGTATCATCACATCATTTTCGCATGCTATTATTATACCAATATTTGATATTATACCAATATCTGGTACCTAACCATGCGGACATTATAAATACACGTAAATGATACGGATGCTTAACATGGCCTTGTCCGCGACAATTCTTTTATTCAATTTAAAACCATTTATTTGGTCACATTCTATAAAACTAAATATATCGTGTTATTTACAGATGTAGACATTTACATTTTAAGAAGGAAAGTTTCAAAAGTACTGAAATACAACACTGGATATTAGCGCGCGAACTATTTGGCGCGCTATTTGTGACCTTGCTGACCTTTCAAGACATTATACGTCCCAACATCCGTGACGCGAAAGTGGGGTAAGTTAAACCCGCTTTCGTTTCACACTAATTGCTATTTCCCGGGAAAAACACTATTCCCGGGAAAAACTCGCTTACCCCTACTCCCGAGCAGGGGTAATTATTTCCCGGGAATAAGCTACTTCCCGGGAATTTCCTGGGGTTAACTTTTGAAGTGTGAACAAATTTCCCAGGAATTTCCCGGGAAATACGTCTAGTGTGAAAGGGGCTATACATGTACATGGCCAGGGACCCTCCCTGTATGCATGGAGCAATAAACAGTGTCCACTGACCCAAGCACTGACCTTGCAATCGCTACAACAAACATGGATGTACATGTACCATGTAAAGGCAAGTATGCCTAATAACCTCAATCCTACAAAATCCTTCACTTTAGCAAAGAGCATGTACATGTAGCATGTAACCTCAATCCTTCAAAATCCCTTCACTTTAGCAAAGAGGATTTTGGAGGATTTTGGAAGGTTAGCGTTAAGCATTTGTCAATAAATCTATAGATCTGTTTTTGATGAGATGCTGTATATGCTACCAAGGGGCTATGTTTCTCATTGTATTACGGGCTTCATGTGAAGGGGCTTCATAGGTATAACACTGCAACTGTACAACCACCTTACATTTGGAGCTGAAGAAAAACTATACCTAAGACCACTGGAAAGAATGGTTATCCTTTAATTTGTTTAAAATTAACGCTCCGGTTTCTGGTCTCTATGTGCATCGCCTCAGAGCTGCGTGTCGGCATTTTTAATTTTCTTATGTGTTGCTATGAAACGATGTCGAATTGCAGCTAAACAATTGCTGGATCAATTGGAATTCTTCAGTGCTGTGTTTTAAATGACTTTTTTTCACATAGCCCCCCCCCCCCCCTCCATACTCTGTGTATGGGAATTTTGGTCTGGTTCCAATAATGCTTACATACATGTATCACGTATTTCGCTGGTTGGCAAAAAAAAAGAAAAAAAGATTACACAAAATTAAAAATAATAAATAAAAAATCGCCGCACCGATTTTGAAGCCAACCTACGACCAGAAACCGGATACTATTTGTTTTTTTGCCTAATATATGTGGATTTTATTTTTGTTGTTTGTGATGATGGAATGTTACAAGGTTAGTCATTGGCAATAGCTAGAACACAAACTGAGCAAATTTCTCTCTAAATTTTCTCTAAATGCTTACTTTGTCGTAATGGTAATTAAAAGACAAACTTTTAAATTAAAAAAATCAAATCTGAAATTGGCATTGATCCATATCCACATTAGAATACACATAAACATTTGTCCGACTCGTTGAAATATTATGCCCCATCTCGCAAGTTACGTTCCAGTGCAAATTTTTTGCTGGCTGAACAAAAGTCAAAACATTCTTGGGGTGACAGAAGTTGTGGCTCCACGCCTTTGGAATGATTTGCCTTTGTACATTCGTGAATCTCAAACTGTTTACTCCTTCAAGAAAAACTTAAAAACTCATCTTATGTGTATTGCCTATAAGGACTACTACATGTAACACTCATAATTATATGCATTTTTTAAATCTTTTGTTTAGTATTATATTGCATTTGCTATTGTATTATGCTATTGTATTATTTCTTGTTTACTGTAAAGCGCCTTGAGCACTTCTTGGTGGATATGTGCACGTTATAAATCTTCTGTATTATTATTATTATTATTATTATTATTATTATTAATTCATTTTCAATATTTTCTTGTTAACGACAAAAATGTATACAAATTAAACTTTCACAGGTCTCTTTATTGATGTAAGGTACATGTAAGGTATAAATCCATGCATTTATATCAACATATTACCAATGGCGTACAATTATTTTTATATCTTGTTAGAAAACACATGTACATGTATTTTATTGTAATAATTATGTACTTATTTCTTGCAGCCACTAACCATACATTGAATACAACCTCTGCTCATCATCGGACAGATTTAATGCAGGATCATTAGCATGTCAGTCACTATTCAGTCACTTTCTTTATCGATCATCCACCATATTGAGATCAAAAAGTCGAAACTTATTTGATATTGTAAAACCAACACAGTTTGAACTTTGATGGCGTCCAGCATGAAAACACACCCATGAGATTAATAATTGATACTGACTGCCCTCTTGCACAGCATTCCATGTTTAGTCTAGGTTTACTGATAGTGGGCCTCCCAATGCTAGTACTAACTGCATACTGTTTGACAGCCAGCCTGCACAAGGCTACCAACATGTGCTTATCTCTTTGCCCTTGCTTAAAGGCCAAATGTCTAGACAGCTCGGTGTTAATTTGTATTCAAGTCCATAGCTTGCCGTTAGCTTATGTATAATACTTGGATGGGGCATGAGTAGGGGAGTTGCCATTCTGATCAATATTTTATCCTATTTGTTACAAAATGGTTTATATATTCATAGTGTTTGATGGTATTTTGTTTTCTTCAGCTGTTGTAATGTCTGGCCCCGTACATGTTAATTGTAACTGACTGATGATAGGCTGACATACATGTACATGTATATGACCATTTGTACATGACAGTAGCATGAAGGAGTGAGGCATGTAGTTATTTGCATAGTCCTTCAGGTTTATATCTCTGTATTTGTTTCTTACTGTTTTGCTAATGAACAAACAAATTCTTGTGGAATTTTTTTTTTTGCAAAAGGGTTGAAATGTGAGAACCAATTGAAGAAAACTAACTAAATCTTGGCAAATGTCATACTAAAGTCAATGAGTAAAATGTCCTTCAATAAATGTTAGTATCATTTAGGATATATACAGGTACATATTGTACATTGTATGTAGTGATTTCTAGTTTGAGTGACATTTTAAAATATCAATCAAACTGGTTGTCCAGGTTACTTTAAACCCTAATCCCATTATTTATTAAAACCCTAACCTTCCCAAAGCCTCCCAAATCCTCTTTGCTAAAGTGAAGGATTTTGGAGGATTGAGGTTATTAGGCATACTTGCCT